>PVLD010003465.1:0-142252 GCA_004027595.1 Dinomys branickii | reverse complement strand
AAAAAACACAGCACAAAAACAGTAAAAATGATAGTTTTAAAACAAGATGAAAGGAGTTAACAATGGTAGTTGTATTACATATTGTTATCTTCAGCGAAGTTGCTCAGATTCCCCATTGTAAGAATGCAAGGTTGATCAAACAGTTAAAGACAATAACCAGTAATAAAAAAACATTAGAAATGATAGCATTTCACTAAACAAGATGGTAGGAATTCAACAATGGTTCTTATATTACATATTGTTGTCTTCAAATTTAGTTGTTCAGATTACCAGTTATAAACATGCAAAATTGATCAGGAAAAAAAAATTTAAGCATTAACTGTTCCTTTCAATAAACCAGTAGACATCAGCAGTACAATTATCCCAGCTATCCTTGTATATACATACATATTTTCCCCTTCCTTCTTTTCCTTTTTCCTTTCTCTCATCCCAGTTGTTCCTTACCTTTGAGCAATTTCTTTCCCTTTCACAATACTTACTGTGCCTTTTGAGTTTTATTTACTCTTTCAGATTCTTACAGTAGGGGGACAATATGATGTTTACACATGTGGGTCCAATTTATTTCACTTATAAGCGTGGTCTCTAGTTGCATCTACTTACACGTAAAAGCCTCAAGTTTCTTTTTTATAGCTGAGTAATACTCCACTGTATAAAAATACCACATCTTTTTCATCCATTCCTCAGTTGATGGACATTTGGGTTGTTTCCAAGATTTAGCTATGACAAATTGTGCGGCTGTAAACATGGGTGCACATACATCGCTGTGGTATATTTTCACTTCTTCTGGAAAAATACCTAGAAGTGGAATAGCTGGGTTAAGTGGGACCTCTAATCCTAGTTTTGTGAGGAAACTCCACACTGATGTGCACAGTGGTTTCACAGTCCACGCTCCCGCCAGCAGCGGAGAAGTCACCATCTGTAACCCTGACCTCATTCCTTTCTTCCAGCGCTATCCCTTACTCACCCTTGTTTTTCATGTCTCAGTAAACGGCATATCCACACCCGGACTTGATCTTTAACTTCTCTCACTCTCTCCCAACCATATCAACTCCTGACAACTCCGCTTTCCTGCCTTCTCTGGAATCTGCATTCTCCCTGCCTGCCCATGCCCCTTCCGCTCACAGGGCTGCTGCCTTTTGCTCTGCATCCCGTTCTTTCTCATGTGTTCTCCATACACATTGCTCTTCCTGTGATACAGATGAAACGTTTTCTCCTTCAGCCTCTTTTCTCCATGACATTACCCTCAACCCCTAGGTAGGCTGCTTCTCATTTCTTTCCTTCATTCTTTTCTCTCGCTGTCCTTTCCAGCCTTCTGTGGCCAAACTGAACACCTTAGTCACCCTGGGCCTGCACTGGCTGGGTTGTCCTCCTGGAGCACTGTTGGCCTTCCTTCCCTTTGTCCAATCTTCTTTCTAATCAGTTCGGGCATTAATTTCTCTATAAAGTTCAAGTAAAGTACCTTCCTGCGGGGTGGGGGTGTCTCCCTGTTCCTGTTTCCTGCCATTTGTTACACCGTGTAAATTCTAGCTTGCTCCTGCTCGTCACCCAATAGAAAAAGAGCTCCTTGAAAAAAGGACCATGAATGTCTAGTCTTTGCCGCAGACTGCCCATCATATCGCTTATCATACAGTCCTGCCCAATAAATAAATATTTATGAGATAAAGGATCAGATTTTTTGTAAAGACTGCTACTAGCAAATTACAAAGTTTTTTAGTTACCTTGATTTCTTAGGATCATAACAAAGTTACTTCCAATTTAGTTTGGAAATCAAGGATCAAAGCTGTAGACTCATAGTCTACTTTTATATTCGAGTTAGGTTTTTTTCTTCTATTTTAAAGAAGAAAAAATAAAGCAAAATTTCAAAACAAGGTAATAGGAGGGTAACAATGGTTAATACATTGCATATTATTATCTTTAAATTTCTACTTAGCTTTAATGATATAGTATTTTATTTTAAAAATACCAGTTATGATTCTTCTAATATTAGGATCTTACTTTGAAACAAAGCCATGTTTGAAGTCAGTGCTAAACTTCATGATTATTTCCATTAAGTTTATTTTTTAATTTCTGCAAGAATCACTTATTCCATATTTTCTTCAATATTTGCTGTACAGAGATTTTAAAAAGTGGTAACTATAAATTCTACAAATTTAGGGGAACTTTGGATCAATAATGTTCTAATGTTTGTCAGTATTTTAGCCTTAAAACTAGCACCTTATTTAAAAAAAAAAGAATTCTGGTGTGTTTCATCCAGTCAGTTCTAAACCAGGCACATTGCTGCCAACTAAAAGTAAACTTCTACACATTTATCAAACATTTACCATTGTGGTTTAATTTTAAAAATATTTGACTGTTAAATGAAAGTGGAGCTACAATGCCCACTGAACTCTCGTTTTCACTCTACTGATAGTTTTTAAAAATTCATGGATTTGGTCTCTTGTGAGCTCATTTTACCTATTATATTCAAAATATGAAAAAATGGTATGCAATGAATAAGAGGAGCTGAAATGTTTTAAATAATCTTTACATTTAAAATTAGTTATTTGTTTAGGATTGCAAACTTACCTGGGCTTCTGATTTTAGGGTAATACAATTCTTGCCTTTATCGTACAAAATAAGGGTCATCTCTAACAAAGCCACTGTCTTACTTGACAGCTCTGGAGCCTCACAGCTCAATTGTCTGGGATTTATACAAGATAAAATTACAGTGTGTGCGACAAACGACTCGTATCAGATGACACGAGAAAGAATGACACAGGCAGAGGAGGAATCCCGCAACCGAAGCACAAAAGTTATCAAACACGGTGGACCATATGTAGGTGTGTATAGACGTCTTTCTTCCTCTCGGTGATCGGTGGGAGTAATTCAAGCTCACTGTAGGTAAATACTGGTGATGTTAACTTTATACCAAGAAAATTAGTTTTCAGAACATTTTCCATAATATAATACAGTCCCGCAAAAAGCCATTTATTCTCTTGAGACTGCTGGTAAATTGAAGAACAGGTCTGAAAGTTTTATGACCTCGCTAAATCTTGACTCCTCTGTTGTCCATTATTACCATTTTACAGTGCTGGGATCTTCACGTTACCCCTGAAGGTTGGGACAGTGGTACCGTTGTGTTTGGTCTGTCAGTGGATGATGTAATTTCCATAATGGACAGTATGGTTTTTGTTCCACACTTTCATAGAGCTGTTTTTACAGTAAAATCTATAAGTTGAATTTCTGAGATGATAGCCTTATTATTGCAGATTTCATAGTGCAGATTTTTTTCAGAGGATCTTTGCACAAAAATAAGGAGTTTTTTATTACAAAAATGTACAATGTGCTTATGGCAGAGCATTTACAGTAAAGCATTAGAGTGATGACTCTTCAGTACCACAGTTACAATCCTCATCCTCCTGTGTCCATCAATTAAGAGCCTTCCCCACTCTCATCGTGGTTCCCGCTGGCTCACTCAGACATGCGTCAGTCAGGTGGAGGGGAAGGAAGACCAGACCAGCCAGATGAGTCTCCCTTATGAGCAGTGCCTTGAACAGCTATGGGAATCAGTTCACAGTGACTCTTAACAGGAATAGAATGATGAAGAAAGGGTGAGCTCTTGGAGGCCCAGGTCGGTTTCATAGCACAAGTCACTGTAGTAAAGGATGAAAGGATAGTAATTTGGGAACTTAAATGCTTACGAAAAGTCTCTTGAAGAACCCGATCCCTTAATCGGCATCATTTCAGGTTTAGTATAATTCTTCATCTGTGTTTTCCCATTGCTGATCCAACTACCAGACGTTCAGCTTTGAGAAAACTCAACTAGTGCCTTTAAGAAGTATTTCTTTGGAGCACAGCCAATGCTTTTGGGACTTGATGCTTAGCTTAGATACATTAAGTTTAGTTTAACAACGGGCTCATGGCTTCCCCAGGTGTCGTGACCCCAGGGGGCCCAGTTCCCTGCCTAGTAAGTTACTAGCAGTGAGATTTTTTTACCTTCTCTTTCCTATTGAGACAGTGTCCACCTTCCTTTCTTTCTGTTTCCTTTATAAGTAACTTAATTAGTACTCTGTGCTAGTCGGCTAAATATTAAATTGTTTTTTAAATACCTAAGATCTCCCATACTTATAGTAGGTACAAACTATAAGTAATCTGACCCTGTTAGGAAGTGTTGTTTTAACACGCCCCATACCACAATTTTAGACACAGTGGAGTAGTTCAGTATCTGTGACAAAGGACTAGAAAACAAACTATCAAAGTGATTTTTTCCCCTTTCCGATATAACTGGCTGAAAACTCAGCTTGATTCCAAAGCTTGAAGGTCAGCACTGATTACTGTACCAGTGTTTTTTCATCAAACGGTCCATGAGTATCCCCTACTGTGATATATTTTGTTTGTTTTGATAGGATCAGTTGCAGTTCAACGAACTTGTCAATACCTAAAATTCCACACACTGCCCACTTTCTACTGGTATGAGAATTCAGGAACTTGCAAGGGATAATATATAAATATGTGAATTTTGAGAGTGGCCACAGGAAACTTGAGGTTTTCAAAGTTTAAATCTGAACTAAATTCATCTCCGCCCTTCCGAGGACTGTCCCTCCCCGAGCCCTGCAGGGATGCTTGCCGGCCCAGCCGTCCTGTTCAGGCCTTTCCTCTGCCTTATCCTCCCTAACCAGACCACTCGCTGGCGCTGGCGAAGCACCGCTCTTCTCTGGGCTTCAGTCTTGTCATTAACCCCTTCAGCTTTTTATTCTCTGGGGCCCACAAGTCCAGCTCCTTTTAACTTTTCTTAATATGGCCTGTGTCCCAAGCCTTTAATTATTTTTATTACTCATTTCTGGCCTGCCTCCAATTCTTTACCTCCATTTAAACTGGACATCCTAACTCTCTAAAGACTGGTATCCTGATTGGAATTTCTCTTGTTCTGATTTTTCACTGTACTTTGTTATGTCATGTCTGATTTGCTCTTTTTCTTTCAACTTTATTCGCTACCAGACTTTTACCACATATTTCTTCCCTACTAGCCAGATTGTTTGTATCTTCTTGCTTTTTTCAGTATCTCAGAGCTCTCTGGTTCGCTCAGTTCTTTAAAATGTTAGCCAATCACCCTTTAATACTGTTTGCTGCCGCTTACCGAGTCCTTACACAAGGCATTTTTTAGCACTTTACATGTACTCGTCTGAATCCGCTCTGTAAGGTCGCTTGTGAATGTGTCTCCATTTTACATATCAAGTCATTGAACTCAGCAAAAGAGCGAGTGATGTGGGCCTGGCCTCAGGAACAAGTTGTGTTCTCTTCCTGAAATAGCAGCAGATAAATCTTGTGTTCATAATTGACTATACCATGGACAGAGACACCAGACCTCGCCTGTGCCAGCCTAAGTACCCATTGAACAAGGCTTCTTCCCACAGTCTCGCCTGGGTGAAGGCAGAGGCGACTGATACTGGCCCCACTGTGCTGTGGTGGCGGCCTGGTGCCAGGCCGGCCTCTGGCAGCCGGGCGAGGGCACCAGCCCGGCTTGAGGGGTGACAATTTTCCTAGGGGCCTAGAGGTTGAAGGGAACAGGGACTTGGAGAAAACTAAATCTCTCGTCTAGGTAGAACTACTTAGAGATTATTACTCTTATTTCTTCAGTAACATTTCCACCTCTGGTTGTGACGCGGACATCAACGAATTGTTATGGTTCCTCTTTGTTTAAGAAAAAAAGCACTCATCATCACTTTTCCTGGTTTCCCAGCTTTGAGACTATTTATTGACTCCTACCTGATTTTGGAATGTTATTGCATTGCAAATCCTTGTATTAATATCTAACTAGGTATATAAAATAGCCCAAACAACCTAATATGTAGGATTCTGTTTCCAATTTTCCCGACTTCTGCCCTGGTCTCCTTATTTTTGATGGGCTAGCACATATTTCAGTGACTAAACAAGTCATTTACCATCTTAAATTTTTCTGGTAGGAGAGGAGGAAGGTTTGGAATGGATACCTAAAGTCCTCTGTAGTTTAACCCTTTGTGTCTGTTGGACACATATGTATATTTATAGTAAACTTCAGAAAGGTGACCACAAATGCCCAGTGGTAGAGGTAGATTCCTTTGCAGTGGTTTGTGTTTCATCGTGACAGAGACCACATCATTGTCATGACTTGCTAATGTTTTTCATAAACCCAACTAACCTGCTTTATTTTTTATATTATGAAAAAATAAAATTTCATAATAATAGAATAGCAATAATTAACACACTGGATATCATTTTCTTCAAAGTACTTAACTCAGAGGAAAAGACACAAAAAGGTTCCCTCTTACAAAGAAGAAAAAAACACACTAGCACAAAACTTTCTTTTCAATAAACTAAGAGGAAACCAGTAGAAAGCCTTGGGTTTGCCAGGTGTGGTGGTGCTCTCCTGTATTCCCAGCGCTCGGGAGGCTGAGGCAGGAGGATCGTTGTGAGGTCAGGGCCAGCCTGGGCTCTAAATTGAGCTCAAGGCCAGGCTGAAGTGCATAGTGAGACCCTGTCTCAAAAAGCCAAAAAGAGAAGAAAGCCTTGACTTTGTGTTGTAGGGGCTTCTGGTCAGGTCCTACAGAGCACAGAAACTGCACACAATGGCTGTAGTCCCCCTGCCTTTCTGACGAGCTGCTCCAGCCTCTGCCTCTCGGGTTGTTTACTTGGAGCCACTAGACTAGGGGACAAGGGCTTTTGCTGTCTGTGTTAGAGGAGGAGCCGGGAGTAGACTCCTTGTTATACAACAGTGACGCCGACGCGGTCCCAGACTCCCCAGTCCTGTTGGTTCCACTGCTGCTGCTTATGAAGGAGCCCAGGGAATTGATTAGCAGTTGAGTCTGGGAAGAGAATTAGGTTTCCCATAGGCTTTATTAAAAGGGCTTTTCTGAGACAAATATTAAAAATAAAAATAAAGCCCTTCTGCCTACTGCGAACCTGACATTTTCCTGCTTCACCCTTTCCCGTCTTTGGCGTCTCTGTTCTGTAAGTACTTACATCACTAATGTTTTCTTCGGTAGCTTGCCTTTCCATAAAGCCAAGGCCTCCGTGGTTAAACAGGCACAAAATAGGTGAGGAATCAGTCAACAAGTAGTATAGTTCCAGAGATAGCTCAGCAGCACGGCGCCTGCCTGGCGAGTGCAGGGTCCTGAGTTCAATTCCAGGTACAACAACAACAAAAAAGAGTATAATTCTGTGGCTGCCGCGGTTGGATTGTCCTTTGAAACATCTGAAAGAAATGGACTACCCCATAACTGGCTGTCAAAGGAAAATGAGGAAAGCGGCAAGGCCAGTGTACCGAGGGCGGAGGAGTCAGGGAGGCAGCAACCTAGCTCCAGGCTGCAGGCGAGACTCCAACTCCGTCCTCTCTCGGAGCAGACTAATTTTTTTAATCGAATACATACATTGCCCTCCTAAGGGAGAAGTTAGCTGCCCCCCCATTAATCTCTGGTTGCTCCTCGGGATGGTAGGAGGGTGGCGAACTGCAGGCCGCAGAGCCCGTCCAGGCCCAGGCGCAGCAGGGGACAGGGCACACAGGAGGGAGGGCGGCAGTTCTGTCGCTTTCTGTTTTTATTTGTGTTTGCTGGCTTGGACTCATTCTAAATGACCAGTTGGCTTGGGCTGGGAAAGGGTGAGTTAAACAGTTTTCTTTTTTGCAAGACGTGGCAAATGCGGAATTTATGGAATTTCCTAACTTTTTATGACCATGACTGTTTTTTTTTTCCATAAATTTCTATTAAATTTTTAAAGAATCAAAATCTTAACACTGACAACTGAGAAATGGGAGGTTGGAAATTTTGCTTTTGAATTTTCACTTGAAACTGGTTATCTGGTGTATGCCTATAATCCCATCTGCTTGGGAGGCAGAGGCAAAAGAATCCTAAATTTGAGGCTAACCTGGCAACTTAGAAAGACTGTATCTCAAAATAATTTTTTAAAGGACTGTGAGTAAAAGAGGAAAATAAAAGGTTGGGCTGGGGATGTATCTTGGAGGTCCAGGGTTCAATAACCAACATCACAGAAAAGGAAAAAATAATCACTTTGGGGACTTCAGCGTGTCCTCTGGCTCCTACATCCCGACATTGTGGACAAACCTGTTTATTTGCTGTCTTGCTGTCATTCAGTCAGTCACCAAATACTGCAGGTTCAGCCTGTGGAAAAAGCACAGCCCTGCCCTTACAGAGCTTCAGTCTCAAGAAGCAAGAGCAGAACGGCAGGGATTTGTTCACAAAATCAATCCCGCAAACAAGTGCAAGCGAGAAGGGCTGGGTCTCTTAATCCCAGAACCTCCCACCTGTGAAATGAGCTGTGCACCATCTGCACAGAGCCCACAGGCAGCCTCAGGCTGCTCGCTGTGAAGCGGGGACACTGTTTACCGTTTCCGATGACCGTGAGTCCTGGCGACATAACGCTCTCAGCACAGTGGCTCCCCACACAATTGCTCCCTTCCCACCAAGCATTGATCTAGCTATTTCTGAATTACAAAGAATGCAGAAACCAGATCTGTCTCTTTAAAACTAAGTAATTTATCTGACTAGTTTTGCTTCTCATGAGACAATGTACACTTAGTGTTGAGTTCCTTTTCTGTACAGTGGTTTAATCTGATCCCTGTGACCAGTTATGTATAAATAATAGTAAGCAAGCAATAAATATTAGTAAGGAAACAACAAACCAGCTGGTAGAAGTTCCCTAAGAATATTCATCCTTCTTCTCTTGAGGCAGGATGTCATCCCAAAAACATCAGATATGCTAGGGCCGGGGAACCCGCCTGGCCGCAGTATGCAGGAAAGCTCTGCCCTGCTAAGCTGATTCATAGTTCATGGAAGTTGCTTTTAGATACCCATTGTTCCTAGTGGCTAGTCCTGTTCTTAAAGTAATCACCCACATCACATGTCACTGCCAATTATTCTCCCACTTTAACCACATGAAGCTGGGCTTCATGTTTACTAAATGAGCTAAAAGATTCTAACCAGAAATCATAAAATGAGGATGTTATAAATCTCATGTTCATTTTTCTTCCTTCAGCAGGGATTGGTACTGGGCTTCAGGGACCAGCTTCACTCACTCACATACACACACACACACACACACACACACACACACACACACACACTGTAACCAGGTCACTTCAGCCCACATTCTCCAGAAGTAGCCAAGTGTCAGTGTTCAGTCCAAGCAGAAAATGAATCACCTTTATGAATGGTACCAGCCCGTGCGTAAATGGTGTAAAGGCCTCCTTTGTGCCATTTTCCAGTCCTCTAACTTGTCTGTGCAGTCCGGTTCCACAGAGGAGAGATCTGTTTGGCCCTTTGAGATTGTTTTGTTTGTTGACTGGTTGGTTGGTTGGTTGGTTGTTTGGTTGGTTGGTTTTGGTTTTGGCTCCTAAAATTTGCTTCAGGAGTCAAGGAAAAGGAATAATACTAATTAGTGGATGTTGATTTCCCTCCTTGAAGCTTCTGAATCTGAAATTATTAAAATAAAACCCCGGGTTTGCCAAGAGTGAGGTCCAAGGAGGTTCTCACATTTCACCTTGTTCACTGTATTCGTGTCTACTTTTCAGAAATGCCATATAATATGCAGATTTAAATTCTGTAAATAGCATAGGTGAGCATGGAAATTACCTTATTTCCATTTAACATCCAATAACCTGCAGTCTAAAAGTTTCTATTCTGTTACAGTTTGCGGCACTAACTGCTATCCATGCATAGTCAACTGGCCAAAATCCATCTGTAATACCTGTTTATTCCAAGAAATGAGTCCATCAAAAATTCCTAATTCATATTTTGGGTCATCTGTTTAGAATGCTTTGTTTGTATGTCTCTTTAAAGAAAAACATTGAAATAAAGTGGCCTTTATTCCTCCAGAACTAAAGAGGTATCTAAATCAGAGTTGTGGAAATTGAGAGGCTTTTATAAACTTCAGATGCGTAACTGTGTCAATTCCACTGGACTTTAGGGAAAAGAGTGCAGATTCGGAAAGCACCTCAAGCTGTCTCTGATGCTGTGCCTGAGAGAAAAAGGTCCACCCCCATGAACCCTGCAAATACAATTCGAAAGACACACGGCGGTGGCAGCGTCTCACAGCGACCTTACAGGGACAGAGTGATTCATCTGCTGGCGCTCAAGGCCTACAAGAAACCTGAGCTGCTGGCCCGCCTGCAGAAAGACGGTGTCAATCAGAAAGACAAGAACTCCCTGGGAGCAATCCTGCAACAGGTGAGGACCACTTCTGCCCACCCTTCCTGTTGAGAAGTTCACTGAGCAAGGGTTCTTCATGTCATCATAATTATTAAGACAGACATTTCAGAGTCATTTTGATCAGTGGTGTATAAAAAGAACTGTTGGTAATTAAGTTAAATCACCTTTTTATGCGTTTAGTTAAAAACTAATTAAAATGTGGGTGTTGTCTTTATTTCAAACAAATTTTGCCCTAAAATTCCACTAAAAAGTACGCAAGAAGATTTTGTTGTCTGCTTTTCGTCTTAAGTCACCCAAACTATCGCTTTATCTTTCACTGGTTTATATAAAGTTGTGTGATGTGTTCTGTTGGTCGTGGGTTGGTGTAAGCCCCAGTATTTTTGCCTACTGAGTAGCCTAGAATGTCTCTTACACTCATACTCCTCACGGCCCTTACTGTGCCTTTTCCCTGCCCCTTGGTGTCCCGCGATCAGTCACTTGCTGCACTGTAGGATATGAACGTGTGAAGTGTCAGCTGTGATCCGCTACCTCACAGTCACAGCTGACACCTACAAGTGGGCGCTGCTCTCGTTAGAGTCAGCAGAGTGTCAGAGTGCGGCTCAGTGTACCTTGGCGGAAACGCCGTCGGCACTCAGGTCCACCAGTGTTCCATCTGTTCTCTTTTTCTTTTTTTTCCCCTAGAGCAGTTACATTTCTAAAATGATCCTTCGGTTTCATTATTTAAAAAGCACAAATGTTCACCTGTTATTTAAATCATATTTTAACAGTCTAATTCTCATTATTTCTTACGTTAGAATATAAAATGTTATGAAATCCAGTTTAGTATTAACAGATCTCTTGGACATTTTGGTCAGTATCAAGGATTTTTAAAAATCTATTGGACACCATTGGAAGCAGTCTACATCCATATGTCGGCTGGGCACATAACTTAGCGGCACAAGTGCCTGCCTGGCAAGCGCAAGATCCTGAGTTTGATTCCCGGTGCCAAAAATAAATAAATCAATCCATATGTCATGTAACAGTTTTAAGACACCAAAAGAAAAAGGATGACAGAAAAAATGGAGATGGGGGTATGTGTTCATTTTTCACCACAAAATATTTGGTAGCTGCGTCTCTAGAAATGTTGCGAATTACCTTCTGGTTTGAAGATAGAGAAGCCAAGATGGTATCAGAGATGGCAGGAGCTTCATGATTATGTATCTGTATGTACATATACATATCTGAAAATGCAGGAATTCTTGACCCTGAGCAAGTGAGATGTAAAAGTCATTAAAGTGTTGGTCACTTGGTAGAATCTAGAGTGTAGTCTCATCCTGGCGACGTATTAGAATACCCCAGAGAGCTTTTTTAAAAATGCCAGCGCTTGGGGCTGGGGACATAGCTGAACAGCACAGCGCCTGCCTGGCAAGTCTGAGGTCATGAGTGTGATTCCTGGTATGAAAAAAGAAAAAAACTGCTGGAACTCCAACCCAGACCAACTAAATCCAAGAATCTGAAAATAGAGCCTGGGGACCAATATTGTGTAAAGTTTTTGAGTAATGCTAATGTGTTATATGGGCTGAAAACTACTGGCCTAGTGAAAATATACATACAAGCACTAATAACTAATGACTATTATTTGTGGGTCGTGTACTATGCGCCAGGCCCGTTCTTAGCATTTCACATGCATAATCTCACTTAATCCTCTCAAGGAAGATACTAAAGGCGTATTCAGAATTTTGACCTAAATCAGAACATTCCCTTAGCACACCTCTAACAGCGAACATCCGATGACTTCTGCTCCAGTGAATCTGACCAAATCAGGCATGAAAGGGAAAAAACCAAGAGTAGCAAAAATACACAAAGGCCGAGGAATGATGGTAATTCTATCCATTGCAAACTAGTTGGCAAACAAGGCACCTAAAACTAAGTCCTGCCTTGGGTATGCCGACAGAGATATTTGCTGATCTATTATTTATAAAGTAGTTTGCAGCACTGTGTGTTTGTTAATTTATCAAAGGAATAGGTTTTTAGAGTAACTTAAGATGTAGCTCTCGGTAAAAGTTGAAAGTTTGTACCTAAATTTAAAAGTATTTAATGTTCATGGGGAAATTTGGTTTAGCACTGTTTATCACTAAACTGTCATATATTTATAAAGCTTCCTTTTCCTTAGAATGAATGCCTTCCTGGAAAAAACTTAGAATCAGAAAAGCAACTATATAAAGCTGAATAATGTTCTTGAGCTTAACATTGGGTATTTGGTTCAAGCATGACATTCATTTATTTACTTATTTTGTGCAGTACATTTGGCCACACATCTGTGGACTCACCCAACTGCAAACCAAAAATATTTGGAAAAAATTGTATCTGTACTAAACATGTACATACTGTCTCTTGTACGTTATTTCCTAAAATATTAGGTAAAAGAATTGTACCTGACCTGAACATGTACACATTGGCGGTTTTTTGCCATCATTCCCTACACAAAACAGTATAACAACTATTTATATAACATTTACATTGCATTAGATATTCTAAGTAACCTAGTGACTAGTTATATGGGAAGATACTGCCAATCTGTACCATGTTATATAAGAAGCTTTGTTATCTGCGGGGGTTCTAGAACCCATCTGCTGTGGCTTTACCCAATGCCTGTCCCTACAGTGTGCCAGACACTGCTCTGAGGGTTAGAATCTCAAAGGTGACCCTAGCGGACAATCCCTGCCTCCCTGGAGCACATTCATGAGACAGTTTCAGGTCAAATAGGGACTTGAGAGGAGCTGGAAGAGAGAGAGCCACTGCTTCCAGGGGAGAATTTGAGGGGCCCCTTTCTTAGATGGCTCCAGTTTAACTGAAATGATGAGCAAGAGGTGAGAAGATGAGTCAGCCTTTCTGGAAGCCTGGAAGATGAGAAGATCAGTATATTCGGGGTAGAGGAAGAATGGAGGGCAGATTCCAAAGGACCTTTTCAGGGCCTGGGCAAGGAGTTTAGATTTTAACTAAGATGGGTAGTCACTTTAGAAGTTTAAGTTAGCATATGCTATAAATTTTTTTTGTCTTTTTGAGATAGTTATTGTTATGCAGTTCAGACTGGCCTTGAACTCACTTTTTAGCCTAGGCTGGTCTCAAACTCGCAATGATCCTCCTGCCTCAGCCTCCCAGGTACTGGAATTATAAGCATGTACCACCACGCCTGGCACATATGCTGTAATTTGATTTATACTTTTAATAAGACCATTCAGACTTCTGAGGCATGATTAGGAGGCAAAAAGAGAACAAAGAAACTATTTTAATGAACCTGCTGCAGAAATACGGCTGTAAAGTGTTAGTTACTTAACATGATGGGCACAGTGAGGATGGCTTATCAGATTAGAAATGTATTTTGTGAAATGTAGGGAGAGTGCCAGGGAAAGGACGGAATCTGTGATGATCAAGACTAGGTTTCCAGCCAGAGCAACTAATGGATATTGAGCCCCTCTCTGAGGAGGGACAGAAAAGAAACACAGATACAGCAGTGGAGAATGGTGTTCAACAGTTCTGCCTTAACACGTGTTCTGTTTGGAAGATGTTCCTTAGACGCGCACACGTGGAGAGCTAGGGCAACAGGCAGTGGTACACGAGGGTCTGGTCCAGTGTTGAGAAGCCAGAGCTGAAGCAATAAGCTGACGAATGAGCAGCAGATAGACTGAGCATTCAGAGTCTTAGGGCTGAGTGAAATCAACTTGGGAAGACATGGGCAGAGTGAGAACAGCAGCAGGAGACCAGCACTGAGCCTCTGCCGCGCGGGGCCGGACCAGCATGGTGTCGGGGGCATTTGAACATTCAAGAGCTGGTCTGTTTATTCCAGTTCAGAAAATCTGCATGTAGCCTATATTTAATTGATAAATTTGAGTTTCAACATTAGCCTACTGTTTTCTACTTCATAACAACTTTAATATTAGATTAGTATTTCACTGGGCTGTGAGAGAAGCATAAATTAATATATATTTTATAGTATTTTTTAAAAAACAGAAGTCAAATTATTAAAAAGTCCATTCCTCACCTAAATGTGTCAGGCAGGAATATCTTTTTCCTAGACTTAAGAATTACTTTTGGTTTAGCACCTGAAACTATACATTTGTGTAGTCAATGGATTTAAGACCTTGACACTCTATGATTTATATTTAAAGGATAGGAAGAGATTACACTTGGGAATAAACCATCTGGCTAATAACAGTTATTTGGGTTTGGGAGGGGGTTTGTTTCTTGGTTTTGTTTTGTTTTCTTTAGTTTCTGTTTCCGTTTGTTGGTTTGGGGGAATTTCAAGGACTCCTAATAAGTGGTTCTTCAGGAGAGCTGTCAGACACAAGCAGCAAGCCTGAACTTGGTTCTCGAAAAGAAAATGACAGAAGAGGTTTTTGGAATTGATGCTATTTATAAAGACAATTTCTTTTGCCAGCTAAAAGGAGAGTTTATCACCCAACGTGTATTCATTGTTTATTTTCTGCGTAATACACATGATCAGGTTTTTCCTGACTCAGAAGTAACAGAGATAATCCCAGAACTAAGTGATGATCTTGCTAATGTGACCATTTGGGTCCCTTTGATTAGGACAATCAATCTTTTAAAACATGCTTCCATTTTTTTTTCCCTACTATGGGTTTATTATTTGATTGGAAATTCTGCAAATGAAATGACCTTCTAGGGAAAAGTACTTCTCATAGTTTTTAATTTCCCCAAATGAAGCTGAGTGGCATTCATTAAGATCTGGCATGTATAAAACTAACAGTCTGTTTAAGGCCCATTTGTATAATTATTTTCAGTGTAAAACCTAAAGCCCACCTGTTTTAAATAGCAAAAATCTCTAACATTCTACATTTACTCCACGTCCCAGGTGGCCAATCTGAATCCTAAGGACCTGTCCTATACCTTAAAGGATTATGTGTTCAAGGAGCTTCAGCGAGACTGGCCAGGATACAGTGAAGCAGACAGGCGGTCATTGGAGTCGCTGCTTGCTAGGTATGTTCTTTTGTTCCATTTCTTCTTTAAAGATGATGCAAATAAGTAATTGTTTTAGTCGCTGTTATTTTAGTATTAATGTGGGAAAGAGAGAAGAAAAGATGTGTGTTCTATCATGAACATTTTAAGGTTCTCTTTAATTATGTGGAACATGTGTGTCCTTTACAGAAAACTAAATCCATCTCAGAGTTCTATTGGCCCCAGCCATTCAGACTCTCCCGTATGTTCTACTAGAGACGCTGCCTCCTCTCCTCAGGTACGTAACAAAGTTGTAAAGCCATACTGCTTGTCAGAGTCCTTAACGTATACCTTGCTCTTTCTTCCTTGAGACGGGATCTACTATGTAGTGCAAGCTAGTCTCAAATTCACTGTAGCGGAGGCGCACCCTAAACTTGGACTCCCCTTGACTGGTCTCCTGAATGCTGGACGACAGACAGTGTGGTGCAATGCCCAGCTTGCTTTCCATTTTCAAAGTTTTTGTTACTAAGATTACCTACTATTCAGGTTGGTCATTAACTAGATAATTTGTCCAGCTTCATCCAATCCTCAGATTATATTATATGAGAATTTTATCTAGAACATGTCCTAGTAAGATATTTGTAGGGGAAAATGTATTTGCAATAGGCAAGTAAACAACACCAAGAGCTCTTTCCAGTGGGATCTCAAGCAGAATACTCCTCACCAGACTATTCCGGTTTAGTTTCCCCTGCCAGAGCAGCCCGTCCTAGGAAAGGCTGGGGGAGTTCCCAGGCAGCGCTGGAGTTCACGTGCACTGGTTCCCAGCTGACCAGCCAGCGCTGCAGCCCTGCTGAGAGCGCGATAGCATTTCAGTGTCCTGAGTGCTTTGGACAGACAGTGGATAAGACTCCTGCTGCGCTCTCTGCCCCTCACCCTATCCCTAAGAAATAGAGAGAAGCAGACAGATGTGCAGAGAACAGTAAGCGCGCCCAGGGCACAGGGCTGTTCACATCCGAGAAGGTGTTAGAAGCCTTCTGTGAGGGGTGGTGTTCTGTCCACGCGTGTCCGTTGTCTGTGGAAGCCTTACCTTTCATGCCAAGCTACTTCTCTGCTGATCAGAATACATAGCAGGTGCCAAATAAATGGTGCTAAATTAAAAAAAGAATAAACTCATGGGTTGATCAACTATTATTTTCTTTCAAGATCAAATACAAGCCACAGTAGTACACTTACACGTAAATATGAACTTAGGTTTTATACTTTCAGCGATTGAATCCCCTTTCAACTTACATAGTATTGTTATTATTGAACTGAGCTGATATTATCATGATTCTCTTTTAAAATGTGCTTCCACATTACTTTAGTGGGCCAGATATAAATACTGACCTTATAATACATTGAAGAGATATCTGAGAATTTAGAAGGAATTGCAATCACATTTCAGCAATGATGGGGATACTTAGAAAAACGGCTCTGTAAAGTTTGACTCTACAATGACACCAGCTGAAGTGAAAAACGACAGCTGAGATACTCGTACCCGGAGTGTCTCAGCACAGCAGACAGATGTCGCACGGCACAAGGGCGCTGCCTTCCCCAGCCTGTTAGTTCTTGCAGAGTCAAAGGGAACCCGTTCTCTCCCTCTGTAATAGAATTAGGCCCACAAAGACCGGCTGTGTCTAATACTTTCCTGAGTTGTGTAATCCACATAAATGGCATAAATGCTTATGAATTTAGGATGCAACTGTGTGACCAGAAGAAATTCAATAAGTCCTCCGAGAGATGTACACTGGCCAGATTTTGCTTTTAACACTAGACATGATCATTTACTCTACTTGTGGTTTTGTTGTGCTGCTTTGGTTTGGGGTCGTTGTAGAGTTTCGTTTTGTCTTTGCCTGAGCTTGGAGAGAGGTTAGCACGAGTAAGGGCGCGCAGCTGTCCACTCACACGTGTACTGAATACACTCAGTTTTGGTACGAGCTGGCTTTGTTTTTCCTTCCCCACCCCCTCAGAAACGACCTTTGGATTCAGATTTTATTGATCCTTTAGTGAATAAAAAAGCTCGAATATCTCACCTGACAAGCAGAGTACCGCCAACATTAAACGGTCATGTGAATCCCACCGGTGAAAAGTCCGCCGCCGGCCTGCCCCCGCTCCCTGCGGCCGCCGCCATCCCCAGCCCTCCGCCGCCACTGCCTTCCACCCACCTGCCCGTCTCAAACCCGCCACGGACTGTGCACTCCAACTCCAACTCCCCGAGCACTCCAGAAGGCCGGGGGACTCAAGACCTGCCTGTTGACAGTTTCAGTCAAAATGGCAGCATCTATGAGGACCAGCAAGACAAATATACCTGTAGGACTTCTCTGGAAGCCTTATCCCCCGGTTCAGTGCCGCTCAAGTGTCCAAAGCCTGCGGAAGAAAGCCATTCAGTGTCCCACAAAAAGTCCAAAAAGAAGTCTAAAAAACACAAGGAAAAGGACCAAATAAAAAAGCATGACCTTGAGGCTCTTGAGGAGAAGGAAGAAGACATGCAAGGAGAAGAGGAAATTGCCAAGCTGAATAACTCCAGTCCAAATTCCAGTGAAGGTACTGTAAAAAAAAAAACTGATCTTTTGTGTTAAAGGAACTAGAAGCATGGTGAATTTGAGATTGTACTGCTTAGGATTAGTAATGTTTTTTAAGCAAATGACTTTCTGTTTAATCATATGGTGCTTTTGAGCAGATATTTCCTTGGTTTTACTGCTGTGTTTTGTCTCTTGTTAGCCAACTATGAAAGGTTTCTGTTTTTGTTAATAAGATAATGACATTTGAAAATGAGCCTGTCATCCTGCAGAGACGCCCTTTTAGAAGTGGAGTTTGATGCTTTCTTCCTTACTGTTAAGATGCAGTCAGACCTGAGCATGAGCGGTCCATGCCCATTCTTGAACTGATTTCATCAGACACAATGAACAGTGGAAATATTTACTTCTTTCTCGAAGAAACAGTGTCAACCCTGCTTTAATTAGTATTAGCATGGGGAAATGTCAAATTCTTTGTAAAACAGGCAGGGTAAAATTACATTTGCAGAGACATAACATCATCCTCATTTGCGGTGAAAACAGTTTTGTCTTTTGCAGAGCTATGGGCTGTCATTAGCTTGACAGAGTTTATGGTTTTTGATTTCTCAATTTTTAGGAAACTAACATCAATTGTGATTACAATTTACACTTCAGGCCTTAGGAAGAAGCTCAGAAGCCAAATACGTAGAGACTCAAGCTTAAAAACTAATACTTTATCTCTAAACAAAAGCTAATCGGCACAAAGACTGCTTACCTGAGGTATACTAATCTTTAAAATCTAATGGCAAAGTTAGATTTGCCTTTTTTAACAACAACAACAACAGACCCATCTGAAATCAAATGTCTAAGTACAGGATATAAATCTAAGTCCATCGTTTAGCATTACAGCCAATTTTAAACTCAGAACAACAAAGGCAAAAATCCCCCAGGAAACTTTCAGAAGCTTGCTTAAATGAACAGAGTTTTATGGAGTTTAATAACAGTTTTAAGGCATTTTGACTCTCTATATTTTGCCCATGACACTGAAAGCCTGTACCTGTACGTGTAATGATCACTTTTGCTGTACGAGAGGAACTCTTAATTGTTTCCAGTGGCACTTACAGGGGAGCTGTAGAATGAATACTATGATACAGTGCCTTTGTTGCCCTGGATTGGCTGTGTTGCATGTCAAAGCATATCTGCTGAAATATTTAGACTAGTGTAATACTATATAATGGCCTGAGAGGTAGGCGTAAGCTTTTTCTCCTCCTAACACCCTGGTGCTTGAATTTGTCAAGTCAGGAAAAGCCATGAAGAAGCAAAACTCTGTGTTCAGCATTAATCAGCCGGGCTCCTGGGCATCCGCTGCATGCTTCCTACCCCAGACGGTGGTCCTGAGTCACTGCCTCCTGCCGGGAGGACTGGACTCCTCCGTATGCGGAGACCTACAGCAGAACTGTGTTCTCAGAGTTGGAGGCCCGGAGAAGCAAGCCTAGTCTCTTTCTTCTTTCCTTGAGGATATGCAGAATATCTTTCAGAACCCAGAGGGGGATAGTCCTTCCCTTTACCCAAGCCTGAATCACATGGATGCAGGTGGACAATGACCCCACCAGCTCTGTGTAACTTATTTAGTGTCCTTTGCCATTTAAAATACTAGACTAAGGAGTGGACAGATATTCACGTTTATTTTATAGCATGCATAAATACTTCGCTAGCAGGCGAGTTAGGGCTGGAGTTATTTGCTTAGCTATACTTTAAATGATATGAAAAAAAATTCCCTAATACAAGATCTAAACATAGCCCTTGGAAATGGTGAATTGTAAGTGCAATTTTGAAAATTTACACAGCTTGACAGCATAGTCATGACTAGCAGGAATTTGGGAAGATTTTTGTTTTTCTGTGAGTTTTTCTTGGGGGGGGGTCCTTTAAAAAAAATCTGTTTAGTATTATAAGGACCAGAGGTCAGAGGAGAATAAATCAACATGCACTAATACCTTATTTTAAACTGATGGGAAAGCCTCCTATGCAGTTCCGCTGTCTGCATACAAAAAAGAGTGGCGATAAAAACACAGTGACAACGCAGTCTGCTACCTGGCGCCGTTGTCTCATCTGCTGTGTTTGAGTCCCATGAAAAGTAGATGTTGATGTAAAATTTGTATCTACTATTGTGCGGTTGCATCTGCCACCACAGTCTTTGAATTGCTGGGCAGATGCCACAGCTGTTGTTGAAAGAATGGAAGACTGACCTTGGGTTAAGATGGAATTCCTTTATTGTGCAGACGCGGCAGTGGCCAGGGCGCTTTAAATGCCTGCGTCAGTTCTGCTGGCGCTGGCCGTCGGGCTTCTATTGTTCGTGCTCAATTGTATCCCTTGCTCCCTGTTGCTTATTGAGATGGAAGAATAGAATTGGAGGAAAAGTGTTCCAGATGTTTCTAATCTATTTCAGAATTACAGGCATTTGATAGTCATACCGGTTGCAGAACACTCTGAAATTTTCTTTTCCTTTCATAGGAGTGAAAGAGAGTTACACTGCCTCCATGGAGCCTTCTTCAACCATCGAACTCCCAGATTATTTGATGTAAGTCCATCCGTCTGCTAGTGGAGAAAACTGTTTAATTTTAGAAAGTTTGCAAATTCTTTTCCCATAATTTGCAAATCAAAAAAGCCAGAAATTCCAGAAATAGAGTCCTGGAGCCACCCCTGCAATTGAAAGGCTGCCATTAAGCCTGCGTCCCAAATCCACCCTTGTCTGCATGAGCAGGTTGTTCCTCCCCCTGCTCTGAGCTGTGTTCGTTGGCCTTTAAGTATAGAGAAGCCTGTTCTTTGTTCCAGGGCCAGGCCAAGCTTTTGATTATGGAAGATTTCAGGGATCTGACTCTTCAAAGCTGACAAGTCTATCAATGCCTAGCCGTTTACTCGGGCCCCCAAAGGGACGGTTTATTACTGACAAGGTGCTTGAACTTCTGCACTTCGCAGTACAAAGGAGAGTTAGGTTGATTTTCACTTAACTACATTCTGCCCTCAGATTAATTTTAAGAGGAGACAAGAGTAAAATTTAGCCATTTCACTTTAGTACCAGCTGTGTTTTTCTTTTTATAGCATTAACTTGATAAATGCTGAGCTAGGGACATTTTTGAAACTGGTTATCACAGAAATTGTAAGTTGGACACAATTCTAGCTCTTCTTTTATAGAATAAAAGGCTTCTATAAGAACAAAATAATTAAGTTGCAAGGGCTATGAAAAATAGAGTGAAAGAACAAACAGATCTGACAACAGATATCTTTAAAAATGAACAAATGTGCAAAATAAACCATGCACTGGAAACAAGAACCTGGGCAGTGTAAACATTTTTTTCCCATTAGTGGCATCTCCATCATTTTTAACTTGTAATAAAGTTAAGCAAAGCTGTTTGGCCCTGCTTGTTTCCAGAGCAGAGAACATTTTAGATTTAAAATGTGTGGCTTCGGCTTAACAGTGGTGTGAAAACTACACTTACTGAGGAGTGAGATAGCTTGAATCCATAATGCTGGCCGTCATCTCTTAACTAACAGAACCACGCAGACGGCTCTGTCATGTGAGATAGTGTATGGTTGTAGGAAACCTTGACGGTAAGTAGCTACCACCGAGGGGCCCAGAAGGGTCACTGCTCTGCAGCCAGGCTTCCAGGACAGCCCCTGGCTCTGCTTCTGAGGGGGGTCCACCTCTCCAGCTGCAAAGCCACTTCCCCTCAAAAGTCTGCTGTGCGCAGGCCCCTCTCCTAGCAACCACTCTCATTCGCACTCTCCCGTGACAGATTTTTGAGTGCCTCTTTTATTAATAGTGATATATCTTCATAATATATGACAGAATTATGTGGGGAGACTGCAAAAGAATCTGAACTTTTCCCCATGGAGTTGAAGCTGTTGCTATGTTTTGCCAACCTAATTAGTTAATTCTATCTTTAAAAGGGTTTTTTCAGGTTACTGGTCTAAAGGTGGCTGCTGCATCTGCCCCCATGTATTTCTGTATGTTTGGCGTGTTTCTAGTGCTGGATTGTATACTTAGATGAATGCAGTTTATTTCAACTGAAAACTAAGGCTTATATAAATAAAAGTGATGAGAAAGTGAATCTAAATTGGCTCACGAGAAGTGCAGAAGGACAGACTAGAAAGCTTTCATGATTAGCCTTTGGATAATTTACCCTTTACCATAACACTAGTAATTTTTATATACTTTTGTTACTTGTGGTCGTGAGTTATCTAAACTGTTTAAGTTTTTATAATATCACTGCATTAAGAACCAGCTATAAAGCAATTATAGTTTTCATGAAAATACTGAAATGCTTTTTGTTCAAATGCCAGTAGAAGCAGACAGCAACATAATTGTTGACCAGTTTGGGATTTTTTTTTCCTTCCAGGAAAATTATTAAATAAAATACTAAGGGTATGATATTGGCAAAAGTAAGAAAAATGTATTATACAACAAATAAACCCTGCATTTTGAGATTGGTTTAGCTGCTTGCATATATATGTGTGTGTGTATATATATATATATATATATATATATATATATATATATACACACACACACACTTAGCCCTGGAATCTAATCTCTTTCTCTCGCGGGGCTCCCTCTGGTGTCTGGGAAGGACAGCTGCCCTGCTGGCTGGCAGTGTTCCCTTCACAGCTGAGCCACCAGCAGGGCAGCTCTAAATCAGCACGCTACCGCTGTCTCGATTACACTTAGAAAATTAAACTTTCACGCTGTCTCAGCATGAATAAAAATATTAATGAGGACACTGAGTTTGCTCGCTGTATCTCTTTTCTCACATTTCCAACTAGGCATCTGTGACAGAGCAACTTAAATAAAACTGGTAAGATTACATAAAGCCCCTCAGAGAGGACTGAACCCCAAGATATTAGCAGTGAGGGGTAGGTGTGTACCCCGGGGTACAGGCTGGTGCTCCCACCACCTGCTTGAAGTCTCACTTTTTAATCTTCAGTAGTCAAGGAAATGTGGCCTCCCATGACAGCATAGAGTGCAGAGATATGGGCTTGACACCCCACTTCCTATATCCACAAATAAATAATATTGTTACTGCTAATTTACTTGCCACTGAGTGAGTTGACATACTGGGAAGCTGTCCTTCACCTATCTAGGAGTGTTTGCACTCCCCAAGAGAAAACAGATTGGCACATTGTATTTAGTATATAAGACTAATGATAGAACATTGGTTTTCTACTATATGTAGTAGGACCTGTAAGTGTGAGAAAAGAACTAAAGAAGTGTGCCTTTTTTTGTTTCTCACTTAAAAAAATTATACCCCATCCCTATTGTATTTTTACCTGTTTGCCTCATCAGAAATACAAGGAAAGGGCTCGGGGTGAGTGAGCCAGAGAAACCTTGCTGAGGACTTCTGCTTGCTGCAGAACTGAAGGGCCGAGGGAGAGACGCCCTGTCGGGAAGGAGTGGGCCCGGGGACAGCTCTGACTTCAGCACTGAGTGCCTGTGTGACAGTCCTGGTGTCCCATTGCCCTTCTCTCCCTTCCGGTGCGACGGGTGACAGACAGACTGGCCTCTACCACTAATGTAACAGTCAGTTGTTTTGCAGAGAGAAAGGTTCAAGAAGCCAGATCTGTGTAGACCCTACTTTCATTTTATGTAGTTGGACTTAATTCCGGTGCCAGCGTGTCTTTTCCATGTTTACTCTTCTTCCTTGAATCTCCCAAGCCCTCTTGTGTGCCCACTTCACCTGGAAGATCTTTTGAAGGAATGACCTGGCAACAGACCAGTGGCAGAATAGCATTAAATACTAGGGCTAACATGGGATATAGTTTCTGTGTAGTTGGCTTAAGTCTCACGCTCGGGTGATCAAGTTTGTTCTGTAGTTAATCTGCGTTTACCTTTCTTCTTCATAGAAAATATATCGCTATTGTCTCCTACGAGCAACGCCAGAATTACAAGGATGACTTCAATGCTGAGTACGATGAGTATAGGGCTTTGCACGCCAGAATGGAGACAGTGGCTCGGAGATTTATCAAACTGGATGCGCAGCGCAAACGCCTCTCTCCGGGCTCAAAAGAGTATCAGGTAAACGCACACAGATGGGTGCGTTCTCGTGTGTTACCTTCTTTCTCTCTCTCTCCCTGCCCACCCCAGCCCCAGCCATTCCAAACAGCAGTCTTCTCACACAGGGGCCTCTCTGCTGTTTAGGAAACTAAACATTTGGAATAGTTCTTGAAAATAAACACACTGGAGAAAACTTTGTGTGACGATAATATAATCTGCAGTGTGTTGTTGGGAAACATGTCAAACAGAGTTAAGTGGGAAGAAAGTTGGACCCTGGGATTCCTTCAAGTTACACCGTCAGCCCAGCTCCAACTACAGATCCTAGACCTGGCGTTTTCCCCCAAGCTATCCTGTTTCAAGTAAACGTTTTAAATTATTATTTTTGAAAACCACGACCCGACCTAGGATAGGGACAGTATAGATGCAGGCTGTTACCGGAGCATAGGACTGTAGAGTTTCGGGTTATGATGAAGAATCTTGGTGCTTCCAAAGACTGATGCTTTGTGACCAGTATTAATCCATCTTCACTTCTCCACCTCCCGTGGCAGAGTTACAGTTGTCAAAGAGTAGTAGCTGTCTGACCCGTCTTTGATTTTATTTTTTAGCAAAGTGATTAACAGAAATCAATGTTTCCTCCTTTTGGTAAGCCAGATGACACTGTTACACTCTATATGAGAGATGGATGAATTTTCCCACCACAGAAAAAAAACCAATTCAAGGCCATTTGTACCTTAGAGATTCCTTAGGTCTTCTTGTACTGATGGTTCTTGACTAAAAGCTGATAAGGAGTTATAGACTTTTCCACAGGAATAGGTATTTGCAGGCTAAGAGGTTGGTGAAATGGTAGGCTGGGCTTTATTTTTCCTGCAGTTATCAGGATGTATGATCATCTTTAAACTAAAATGTAATTCCCAGGATTGCTTAGTGGTTAGGAGCAAGCTCTGGAGACATGTTTTGTGGGTTGGATTCCAAGCTATTATTTAATACTTATGTGACCTTGGGCAAGTTATTTAATGCCTCTGCCTCAAAGAGACAAATCATAGATAATCATAGAGTTGTTATGTGTAGTAAATGTAAGCAAGCATTTATAAACTCAGATCCATGCTGGATACATGATACATGCGGGCTAGCTAGCTCTTCTGCCTGAGCTACCCACCCGTCACCACCAGAGTCACTCATTACTACTGGTTTCCAGTATAGTCTTTTGCAAGTATATTAAAGTGTGTGTATAAAATGTGTGTCTGTATATATGAAAGTAAATTTACATATGTACTATATTTAATTGAATATATTTCCTCTATTGTAAGATGCATCATTGTGTTATATCCCAGCAACACAAAACATGATACATTTTTTTTTTGTCTTTTTGAGACAGGGTCTCACTGTGCAGTTCAGGCTGGTCTTGAGCTCACTTTGTAGTCTAGGCTAGTCTCGAACTCACAGCAGTCCTCCTGCCTCAGCCTCCTGAGTGCCGGGATTATAGGTGTGCGCCACTCTACCTGGCGTGATACATTATTTTTTGTCCTGGTTTTATTAAAACGGAAATATAGGCTTTACATTATAATAGTATTCTAAGCTGTTGATACTATTTTGCACTTGACTCTTTTCACCAGCCAGTATGATGCATCTTAGAGAAATTTTTTATATCAGCACAGAAAACACTTCCCCATTTTGTGCAGTCTCCTTTGTATAGATTTATGAGCATCTTCACGTTCTTTGCTGTCTTTTGCTTTACAAGTCATGCTGCAGTGGATAGCCTTGGGTGTGCATCATTTCACCCACGGGAAAGTAAATCTGTACTATGAGCAGAATTGCTGAGTCAATTTTGCATTCGCTATTTTGATAGCTGTTGCCAAATTGCCTTCCATGAGGATTGTGCCAAGTTATATCCTCACCATCGACGCTTGCTCCACCCTCGCTGACTGCATGTTAGCTGCTGTGTTGTCCCCAGAAAGTGTTAACTCTGCTCTCTAACTTTGCATTTTGTAGAATGTTCATGAAGAAGTCTTACAAGAATATCAGAAGATCAAGCAGGTAAGTGCCATCGCTGTTGTCTTTGTAATGTGTAGCTGAGAATGGTAAATTCTGCAAGCTAATTCCTTGCTGTTTTTTATTTTTATCTGCAGTCGAGTCCCAATTACCATGAAGAAAAATACAGATGCGAGTATCTTCATAACAAGCTGGCTCACATCAAAAGACTAATAGGTGAATTTGACCAACGGCAAGCGGAGTCATGGCACTAAAGAAAGCTCTGCTTGGACCAGAAGATGTGAATAAACTTAAGCTTATTTATTTAAAATTCCAAATGAGTTGCTCTAGATTCTAAAAAGATGAAACTTTGCCTGTTGAAAGTTTCAGTATTAGTAAACTTGAGTTACTTTTTTTTGTTGTTTTTTCCATTTTACTTTGCTTCCCTGCATTTTGAAGCTGCTTTTGCTGGTCCTTTATTTTCTCTCAAGACTTGTGTTTGTTAATAGAAATAATTTTTTTAGATATTGGGGATCCAGTGTTTATATTCTTCAAATCATTTTTTTCCTTAAAAACTTGTGTTTGTCCTTAGAAATGATTTTTTAGATATTGGGGATCCAATGTCCACACTTAAATATTGTGTGTTTAAAAAAAAATAGTAATGTGTAAGGTGAAATGCTTTTGGATAAACATAAGCCTATTTTCTGACCTTTCTTAATGCAAAACTCTTTGCCTTAAATGGTAGAATATTTAGAAATTTGCACAAGATACAAAAAGAAATTAAAACATTGTTTTGGAGGGTTAAAAATAGAAAGTTGTGTGACTGTGTGTATGTGTATAGGCTTTTATACACATATGTATAGATAGGCTGACTTGATCTAGACTCCTAAATCTACCCTGCAAGTTAACCCCCCATTGCAATGGTTGCCTTAAGGTGTTTGCTAGTCATGTACATAGTGTGGTTAATCATTAGCTACACTGCTTCCCGGAGGATTAGAACAACGGGAAGCACACTGTGGCCTACCAGCGTCTGAAAGCGTGTGCTCAACCTGTGTGTGTGCAGAGGTGACGTGGATGTAGGTGTGCATGAAGGAAAAAGCTGCTACTCTCAGTAGGCCAAACGCTCAGGTTAAACAACTGATGAGTGTTACTGTAGGGTTTTTTTTTCCTGTCAAATTGCTACTTCTACGGAAGACAAAAGCATTTCCATTTCAACAGTTTGTCAGCTTTGTTAATGTTGGACAAAAATTGATATGTTATAAAAATGAAACAGATCTATAGTTTTGGGGCAAAATTATAAAATTAAATGTGTAGGTAACATATTTATATACTGCTATAAAGTATTTTTTGAAGAGAGATATGCAAAGAAGCTATTACCTACATGAGATGTATATTTAAAGATTTTTTTCATCCTGGATGCCAGGAATATTAAAAAGTGGATATATTTAACCATAACATACTGTGATTCATCAAATAGCACAAACTTTCATTTCATGGAGTTTATCTGTTGACGCTGATTTAAACTGTCACTTGTTTTATCATGTGGGAACATAAGTTATATGGTCAAAAATACAGGATTTTGAACTAATGTTGATTCAAGTCGTGTTGTCTTATCGTATTGTCTTTTCAAAGTGCTGCCAGTTGAAAAGGGAAGCATTATGTTTACAAATCTGTTTTGAAATGTTTGCCAAATTTTTGGTAGTATCTTTAATAAAGATGTCTGTCTCCAGCATCCAAGAAAATGAACAACTTTGTCGTGTGTCACTGTAAACCAGAAAATGTTGGTATCTAGGAAATATGAGAGAATATGTAGATGACCTTTTTACTTCAGAGTTCTTTCTAAAACAGTAACTACAAAGATTAGACAATATATTAAAAGTAGTATACGAAAGTATACAGACTTTACAAAGACTCTTTTGCACTACATTTCTAAAACATCACTGCAGAAGTTTGATTTCTCTGTAACATGGACATCCTTGGGGATTCTGTTTCTTTTAGCATTGAGATCCTGGTGCTCTTCCTTTTACCTCAGAGTTAGTACAATCATTATTAAATATTAATTCATTTCAAACTTTTACTTGCAAAAAGAGAGAAAAGGAAGCTTAGTGGGGGATAAATGTGGTTCTCCTATTAGGACAGTAGTCTCCTGAGGGCTTTTTCTACACGTAATGACTTCATTGGTGTCACTTCTCAGACATCTTGACATTTGAATTAGAGATTGTGTTCTGCTATATGCCATGATCAGTGTTTTTCAAAAGCAAGGTTCTCGGACCACTTGCATTACCCAAATTAGAATCTCTAGGTAGGTCCCTGCATTTTCACAAATTTTCTGTCGGTAACTTTTGCACTGAAGTATCAGAACCATAGGCTTGGATGTGGCTCTAAACTTGTAAGTCTCTGTATATCTTGAAATTGAACTGAAGGTCAGCTATTGGCTTTTATACATTTCTTAGCTCATCTCTGTTAGCAGGTGCAAATCACTGTTACCCTCTGCATGCTCTGAGGCATCCCTTGAGTTGTTTCACTGCCAACTCTTATTTCAGAACCTGTTTACAAACAAGCCTCCCAGTTGGTTAATCGTTGTACCTTGGAGCTCCTACCCACCTGCATCAGCACATATTCTGGTTTACAAATTGGGTAACAGTGGAAGTTGGAAATGCTCTGTGGAAATCCAGCGTTGCACACCCATAGACTCAGCCACATACCAATAAAGGCCTTAATTTAGATGTTTGTTGTATATAGATCCTTGCAAAATGTGTGTCTGTCTATCTGCAAATCTGGGAACGTGCATCCCTTTTGAAGATAGGCGTGAGCCAATTAAAATATTTATAATCCTTTTTCATCCCATACTATACAGTTTTTTAGATTCTCGCCAATGATTGCTGTAGGAATGAGTTACTGCTTAGTATCAGTTACTCTGGTGGAAGAACATATTTTTTTGTTCTTATTTTGAGGAATACTGCATGTAAAACAGCATTGTCAATATTAAAAAATGAGTTGTGCTTTAATTTGAAATCGGGAAGCTTTTTACCAACACCCACAAATTACTGCATATTGAATGAGCAGCTAATTTAAACCAAATTGAAAAAAACATTATTTGTGGGTTTTTTATGTAGGGATTTCACCTCCTATCTTGTTGGTTATGTCCCTTGAAATGCTTCGGAAGGGCTAACTTTCAAATCTTTAAGTAGTAAGAGATGTTCACTAGTTCTCACAGAGGTTATTGGTGTGGTCAGTTTTTATCATTGCTCAATGCATTGATTATAAAAACTCAGTATTAATTTTCTTTCCTCTCTGATATCTTACAACCTTTGTAGGAGCTTTCTTTTTCCTAAAAGGGTTTCACCCTGTTCTGTAAAACAAGTGCAAGTATGTTCAAGTGAGGCTGGGACCCAGACAGCCCGTCCCTTTGGACACTGCGTGTCTTACCTGTCCCTAAGTGTCCTTTGCTCCTGGAACTCGGCTGAGTCTCTGCCCAGTCTGCAGCAGGGTGCATGTCATCTCTGTGCCTGATGTGTGCTTCATCCTTCGTAAACTCTTACTGTTTATTACTTGCCCAACTGTTACTAAACCCTTTTCTCATGTGTCTTGGATGAGGGAAAATTAGAGCCAGCACTTTGAGAGGAACAATTTGGGGCAGGATATTAACTGACACTGCTAAACAAAGTCAGCAAAAGACGTTGTCAGTGTTCTTGGTAACCTGAAAACTGAACGAGAGTGTGACTCATTTCAAACCATTTTGAAGTGTTAAAATACACACACACACACACACACACACACACACACACACACACACACATCTCTGCTGTTCCTCAGTTGTTCTACTCCAACCATCTTAGACCTCTCAAAGGTAAAATGTCACAGGGGCTTTTCAGTTGTTACAGAGCTCAGCAGCTATGGTGGCCCCTGTTCTGCCTTGATTTCAGTTCAATAAAAATGTGAACTTTGCAATTCTGGTGCTTGTTTTTCTTTGTCTCATTGCAAGACTCTTGGTCTCTACCAAAGAAATTGCTCACTCACATGTGCAAAATGCTCTCTGATGCCCTTATGTGAATGATCTTCCCGGACATAGATATTGCTTGTCTGTGACTCTAGGAAACAGGAATGTGGTATTTGCCCCAGGACCCTGCCTGTTCGGAGTGTAGGATGTGTGCTGCAGTTCAACATGGCAATGGAAAACAGAACCTTGGCACCATTGACCAAGGGTCCTCGGTGATCGCAGTGTGTGTGTATCATCCTATTTCTCTTAACCCCCTGTTGCCTCTTTTTTTCATTCAGGTGCGTAAACTGAGGCTTAGAAAAGAAACTTCTCAGTCACACAGCTGATAAATGACAGTGTCTGGGACAGCCTGACTTCTCCACACTGACCTCCTGTCTCTATATGTAGGACAAAATTTCAAGTACCAGTTCCAGTCAGGCTAGCTAAACCCCTTTGATTCCAAAAAGCTAGTATGTAGGAGTTGGGGTGTCATCTAGTGGATTACTGTTGGTGAGTTGATCTATCTGAAGTAATAGAGTAAGTTTGATGAGAGATCAAAACACTGACAACAGGTTGTGTCTTTGCTACTTTTGAGTATGTTCAGTCTTCACAGGGTACTTGGAGGGAGTGGTACAGGTGGAGGTAGGAGGTAAAGAGTGAACTCTTGGAATACTGTCTTCACACCATTTATTAAAAGGCTGTCCCAGGAACAGACTCCAGCTTTAGGGGGTGCCCAGTTGGAATTAGACATAAGAGTGCTATTAGTTTAGTGGCCTCCGGTTACTAAAAGTTTTATAAAGGAATATTGTAGGAGACAAGAAAGCCTCAGCTAAGCTCTGGCATTAAAGCCTAGGACAATTAGTGCCAGCAGTGACTGGTTAAGTTTACAAGGAGCTTTGAGGATGGATGAGGCTGTGAAGGTTGTCATTGTGTCCCTAGCCCTGGCAGCCCTCCCCACCCCCGGCATCTGACATGACACTCACCCTTTAGTGGGCTGTGTTCTCAGCTCTAAAATGAAAACATGCCTCCTCCTTGGGCTAGGGAAGAAGTTTCTTTAGGGAAAGCACCTGACAGTACTGAGAAACATAGCAATGTATGTGAATTACAGGTTGTCTGCCCAGTGCAATTAGGAGTGTTCATTGAAGTGGTGTTGTCCAGGTAGGTATGAACCATATTCAGGGACAAAGGCAGAGAGGGGCCTGAGGTTTCAAGGTGGGGTGTGTAGGGTTTTAGCGAATGCTGCACATACACACACCTGCTCTTCTGGTTCTACTTTTTGAACATTGGGCCGGGAGCCTGGCAGAGGCAGTAGGTGGCTCTGATATTTTATGGTTGCTTAAATGTGAGGGTCAGATGATTCTTCTGTGGGTGACAGTGAAGGTGTGTGATTTTCACCTCCTGCCTGCCTGATCTAGCTGACCGGTGAGGCTGGTTTTCTTATTGTAATGAGATAGTTGGTATCGTGGGGACATTTGGAGATGGGACAATAAAAACTGTGTATCCAGGCCTATGAAAGGCAGGAAAGTGCTCCCTAAAAATGAGCCCAGATAATTAGCCAATGTGTTAGGAGCTGGGGCTTCTGGAGGAAAGCCTGACACCCTTTGTACTTCATGCATTCCACCTGGGCTTAGGGACGCCCATTGTGTTACGTGGGCAGCCCGATCTGCCTTACCAGGCTTGTTTCCTGCTATGCCCACTCTGCACCTGGTCACAAAGGCCTTCGGGTTCCCCAGTGCACATTGCACCTCCCGCCCCAACAAGCGTGGAGCTCTGCACCTCCAGTGCTCCCGTCTCCTGTGGGAACCCCTGAGGTGAGCGTCCCATCTCCTGTCCGGTGTTACAGCAACAAAGCAAGGGAAAAGCTGAGACAGTGGGGATCCGGGTTCATTGATCAGGAGGAAAAGGCCACAAGGCAGTCAGAACCTCAGCGTTTATTGATCCAGGAGGGAATTTGGAGGAGGGGATTATCAGATGACTCAAGAGAGTAGAGATGATGTTATGCTAAGAAGGATCTTGCCCTGAAGTGTCTTTTAGTCTTAGTGGGGTGGGAAGGCCCATCCCTAAAGAGATCATGAGAAATGTCTAAAGGGTGATACTGATCATCCCAAGCCTCCGTGCATCCCTTGGGGAAGTATGCAAAGTTAGCCATTGTAGATCTGTGGGCCCCAGCACCCTCCCTTCCTCATCCTTCAGGGCTCCACTGCACCACTCCCTAGCTCGCCAGACTCGCTCAGATCTCCCTAACACTTGCCCTCTTCCACTTCACTCTCCTCCTTTGTGGCTTTCACTGTAATTATAACTGGATACAAACTGCTCTATCCAATTGTAAGTACAGTAGTGTTAGGGACCACCTTGTTCACCAGGGTGTTCCTAGCACCTAGCTTAGTGCCTGGCACATGAAAGGTACTAGATAATTTATGGGAAGAATGAATGAAGGACATGTACCTATAGGTTATATTTAAAGTTGAGATCACCAGCAGATTTGGGTTACAGCAAGAACCCACTGTATCATTCAGGTTCCTGTGCTACTTTCTCTTCTCAAAGTCATGATTTAGGAATTGATTAACAATGGCACATTGGGAGTCTTTGGCCATGACTGACTGACTGGACCTTTTACCAGGACATTTTTTTCCCAATATTTGCATTTACACTTCCAGTTATCCCTGAAATGGCTTACAGTGGAATGTGAAATGAAATTGTTTTAATAGTTACTTTTTTATTTGATAAAAAATCTTCGATAGGTTAAACTTAGATAGGCTCTGATTTCATCCTAATATTTTTAATTGCTTTCTCTCACTTCTCAAGGACACAGTCTAAAATGATGTGTGATTTTCCATCTTTATTAAAGCATCTCTAGCCTGACTGTTCTTACCTTCGGCCTGTGCTTTTCTCTTGCCATGTATTTTATACCTAGCACTTGTGTCAGCTTCCAAGCAGACATCCTGAGGATAATCAGAGGACCCTGGGATTCCTGCAATGCTGGAGCTAGTAGAACCCGTCAGCAGTATCCAGCACCACTGCCTGCCTTTCCAGATGATGAAATGAGGGTGCCCAGTGACAGCACGTGAGACCCTGCAAGCTTGCACACTGTTTCCTTGGTGGGTCTGCACGTAGCTCACCCACCACTACTGGGAGACGACAGTAAGAGTGAGACAAAGCGAAAGATGCTGCGCCGTGGCACAGGCAGTGGGCCCGGGGCTTCGGTGCGTAGAGCCCAGCCTGACAGCCTGGCTCAGAGTCCCGGCTCTCCCCTCACCAGCCGTGAGACTGCAGTTGGGTTTCTAAAGCCCTCTGCCCTGTTTCCCATCCACGAGTGGGACAGCGGCTGACTCAGAGGTGCTTGGGAAAATGTGGGTGTAGAGAGATAGATGCATTTTCATTGCATATTTTAAAATTATTTCTCTCCATCTTTTATTTGACTACAGGAAGTTTCATGTGGCCATATACTTGATAAAGCAGCCTGTCAGAACTGAGCAACTCTGTTGGCTTGATTGAGCTTTCTGACTCACACTAATGGAGCTCCCTTGGCAGATAAACACAACCCAGAGTGTTTTGAAGGCGCTGCTCCTGGTTGTTTGGTGAATCTTCTCAGGTGCATTAGCGTCTTGTGGCATCCCATTAGCTCCTGTGTTCCAGACTCGAGCTTAGCTTTCAGTATTTTCTTTATTCTCTTCTCCAGTGTTTCATATAAAATACAGTTTTTAAAAGACGGGGGTTAGTTACTGGAGGGATTGACACAGTTCATACGGACAAGATGCTTTGGGGAAAGGGGCTGCTATGAAAACAGCACCCTCTTACGCCCGTAAGCACTGCCTTCTCTCCCACGTACAGTTCATTTAAATCAGCTTAACCTAAGGAGCACCAAGGGGTCTCTAGGGCTCCTGTGGCCACCTGAGCTACAAAACTCTGCAGCTGACAACAGCTGTAAGGGACACTGGGGACCGGTGGTAAAGCCACCTTGATATCCGCCCCTCTCTCCCTCTATGCCCCTGTTGACAAGTCTGTATCGCTGTGGTAACCAATTATCCCCACCCCACCTGCTCCTCCCTGCTCGCAGCTCTTGCCTGAAGGAACTACCCTGCTTCTCCCTTCTGTGACTGTACACAGCTTGTCCTCAGCTAAAGATGACTCACTGTATAGATGGCGAGAAGGCCACTCCACCAATCTATAAGCCTAAAAGCAAACTGTAAGGTTTGGGGCGTGACATTGAAAGAGCTTCGTAGTGCCGAGGGGAAGGAGTAGAATGTGGATTCCTACGCTCTGGATCTGAATCCTAGTGCTGTGACCCAGAGCAATTTATTTAAGGCCCTGGATCTTCCTTGCGCCATCTCTGATAAATTAGGGTAACAGCTGCAAGCCACAGTTAGGTGAGGAGTAAATAAGATCATTGCTCTGGAGTAGAGGGGCTGGAGGGGGCAATCGCAGAGTCACCCTCCTCTCCCTGGCACCCCTGCAAGCATACTTTGGAGGCTCTGCATTCAGAAATGAAACTTCTGGAAGGTCCTATAATTTCTTCAGAACAGCTTCTCTTAGACAAACCCCAGGGCCCCTTTTAGCATGGTCTCAGTGCAACAACCAGCAAGTCCAGTCTTGTACAGTAGCAAAACTCTGAAGTACATTTTCAATTAAAGCATCTCCCTTTCCATCTTAGGCCTGGCTGAAGCTGAAAGCCAAGTCTACCTCACATCCTCCCTCTTCGAGCTCAGCTTCCTCTGGGGTTGAAAGAGCAAAGGAGAGACGAGAAGTGAGAGATAGGAGAAGTCTCGGAAGGAGCTTCTCAGGTCCACCTGGGCACTGTCAGAGTCTGTTCTGTGCACCTCAGACCCATCTCTGACCCAGTGCCCCTTCCGCATGTGCTTCCTAAGGGATACCCCTGGCCTCTTCACAAAGAAAGCCAGTTCCTTGGTGCCCCTTTTCAATGGGCATGCCATGATGCCAACAGGAGGTGTGTCCGGGCTTTCACCCACCCTCCTGTCCTGGCCACAAACCAGCACTTTGGGCCAGTGCTGGGAGGGCTGCACCTTCCCAAACGCATCCTCAACTCTGTTGTGGACTCTTATGTTGGGCCAGGATTCTGAGTTCCCAAGCCAGAAGAGACACCAGTCAGTTCTTCTCAGTGGTCTTCATGGCTCTGCTCCCAAGTTTCTTTGGCAAGCAGAAGCACACCATCAGTCCTCTGGACACCCCCTGCTTTCCAACGTCCCCCGACTTCTCAGCTGTTACCCCTTTCTTATGCCATGAAAGGAGCCAGAAGCGAAGGTGAGCAAAACTGGGGTCTTCACCACGCCCTCTGCAATCCCGCGTATGTGGTTCAGAATGCACCTGTGCCTGGTGGAGGTGAACCAAGGTGCAACAGCACTGACTGCCTTGTGCCCCCAGCCAAAGCTGTCATATTACATTACGGCCTGCTGTATATTTTTGTGAGTTCCTCAGTCTAGCCTTTGTGCGTTAATTCAGCAAACATTTGCATGCACCTAGGCTTTGTGCTTGGTAGCAGGAAACAGCCTTGAACAACACAAATGTGAATTATAGAAATTGATTCCAATTGTGGAAGATGCTACAAAATAAGTTGAGCTGTGAGGATGACTAATAAGGAGACAGAGCTCGGTAGGGGGTGGGGTAAGGGCTCCCCAGGGCAGCGGCATGGAGCTCAGACTTGCTGGGTGAGAGGTTGGAAAGGAGGGGAAGGCCTGTGCTACTCGCTCGAAGTATATTTATCCAATCGCTTCCCAATAGTAAAAGCCACTTAGAGTCCTGTTTTGCTTGTTGTTGCATTTGTTCTTCCATGGCCGCTTTGCCTTTAGATGAGGCATTTCTGGGTTGACGAACCAGACATGATTCCCTCCTCAAGTCGAGGCATTGCAGATTATTGCCTGAAGACATCGCAATGCTTGAGGTTCTTATCCAGAGGCCTCATGTTACCGGTTCCTCCTGAGGAGAGTTTCCAAAATAGATACTGCATTCGCAGGCCCGTGGACTCCAGGCTGGTCCGTAAGACTTCACAAGAGAAAATCTGAGCCAGGGAGCAACTGTGGCCGCCTTTCCTATGTGCTGTGGAGCACCCCCACACACACACACACACGCCATCTTCCCAAGTCACAGGCTGCTGGCGGGAGAGCACAGGCAGACACAGCTGGCTGGGGCCTTCCCTGTGTGGTTATTCCTGGGCTGGGAACCCTCTTACTCAGAGGCTGTTTCTGTCAGGAAAAGAAGGATAAGGGCCCTAGCTTACGAACCAGTTCTATTCCAGGAGAACGTTTGTAATAGGATGTGTTTGTAAGTCCAACAAAGTGAGTCTTATACACCTTGACACAAACATAGAGTGTAAAGTATTAAAAAAAAAAATCACATCTTAGTGTGGTCTTGTCCTTGTGCTTTACAATTGTGCCAGTGGTTGAGCAATTCATGTGCTCATGAATAAGTGACGTCTACCATCTTTTTGCCTTGGCCTGATCTCTCAGTAATTTTCATTTTTCTTCCATGGTTATTGTTTTGTGTGTGCTTACAGTAGCACCCCACGCATCAGCCCACTTTCTTCTTGCTCCTGGATATCCTAGGCTCTGAGTGAGGGCTGTACCACTGTACTCTATGGCTCTGCACAGTGAGCACGCAGCAGCACCCCTGGGTCAGTGTCTGGCAGACACATGAGCTACTTCTGTGATTTCTTTGCATCTAGGAATGTAGACCATCCATGTGGTGGGGCTTCTGTCAGGTTACTGGGGAGCAAGCAGGAAACTAAAACTCCTATGTTGGAAGGAAGATGCCAACAGGTCAGAGAAGCTAAAGAGAAGGTTTTCTGAGCACCAGTAGGGACGTACGGTGAGTACTTTCTTTGACACTTGACAACATACACCGCTTCATGCCTTTTCTGAACATTTTTGCAAATGTTTGCGATTGATCCTCCCTTTAAACCATTTTTGGTGTGAGGTGGGAACACCAACCAAGATGAACCAGGCCCTGAAGGGTCACATAGGACTAGCCCTAAACAAGGATACAGCTCTTTTTTTTTGGCCCAGGAATCAAACTCAGGACCTCACACTTGCCAGGCAGGCACTGTGCCATTATGCTAAATCCCTGGCGAGGATATAGCTCTCGTCTCTCCACTGTACCCCAATGCCCACTGACCTGCTTTAAGAGCTCATCCTTGGACTCAGTGATGCTCCCCAAGATTTACCCGATGACTGAAGGGATACAGCAAGGTCTTCTCACAGCCCATCCATGTTCTGCCTCTCTGAAATTGAGCTTTCCCCAGAGTATCAAAGCAAACCTCTTTTATGGGAGGTACAGTTTCCATTGTCCTGCCTGTGCCCTGAGCCAGGTGTTCCTCACTGTGCTGCCTAATTCCAGCAGGGAAATGTGCTGGAAATTTTCAGTCTGCCACGAAAACAGCCTCCCTATACACTGCCCTTAGGGTAAGGCCATTGCACAGATCCCTGACCTCCCCCACCAATCCACCCCAGGGCTCTGTCCTTATCTCCTCTTCCTGTGCTCAGCCCTAAGTGGGATCCCATCCCCGTGGCCAAACTATGTTCCCACTTGTTGGAGTACTGTAAGGCCACTGCTACTGGTGTCCCTGACACGGCAGTACCTGGATCTCCCTGTAGCCCAGTACAAAGGGAACTCCGTGCTGTTCACCCTATGAATCCTTTGCCCTGACCTTTGTGTATCTGCATTATCAGCCACGGGAGAACTGACATGGATCCTCAGCAGTACAGCTTAACAGCCACACTGCCACCTGTTCCAGTGGCTCTCAGGCAGGTCCTCTGACCAGCAGCAGCAATGCCTAAAATATATATTCCCAGGCCCTGTCCCAACTTTACTTCTCTGAAATCTCTGGAATGGGCCCGGCAGGTGGTACTTTCACGAGCTCTCCACAGGGTTCTGACTGGAGGCCCAGTGTGGGCCCATAGCCTTCTCACTTACTGGAATCACTGGGGAAGTCTTAATCACAGCGTTATCAGGCCACCTTCCAAAGCAAAAGAACTAGAATCTCTTGGGGAAGGGTCTATGCGTAGGCAGTGATTACAGTTCACCTGATGCACAGCAAAGAGCAAGGGCCACCTTCCTGAGACCTGCGTCTTCTAGATGAGTGTCAGGGAGCATTGCCACGTTACCCAAAGTTCCATGGAGCCAAAGAGATGTGTAAGATTCTACAGTTAACAGAGAATCCTTCTCTTTTTACAAAGGATTTTTCTCAACTTTTACCATGCTAATATGTTCCCTAAGGAGGAGTAGAGACCACAGCGTACTCATTTTATCAGCATCACTTGGAATCATTATTCCAAGGAACACATTCTGGAAATGCTACCTTAGAATTCCTGTTCAAAATGATTCCTACAGAGAATCTCTGCAAGTTTGAGGTCAGCCTGGGTTATACAGTGAGTTCAAGACCAGCCTGGACTACATAGCAAGACCCTGTCTCAAAAAAAAAAACAAAAATTATTCGTGCAGCAAATCAGGTCACCAGAATGCCATGTACTATGCTGTAATGCTACATCTCTTTACCAGGGCTGAGGTCCCTGTAAGAAATGGCTGTATGCAGAATATCCTTTTGTTTGTTTATCCAATCACTCTAAAAAACTCTTGGTTATACACCATTCTTTAGAAATCCATGTAATAAATTTTTCTTAGTTTTATGCTTTGGTGGATTAACTAATTGTCAACTCGTAACACCCAGCTGAACTGCATCAGTGTGGTGCTGGGTGGGGAAGCCCCCCCCCCCCAGGACTGTTGCTGACAGCATAACAAAAGAACTGGAGAGGAAGATGGTGCTATTGATTCTCCTGGAGAAGCTTGTCATGCTGGTTTTCCTGATACGATTTCCTCTTCTCACTGTCAGAGGAGCTCTGGTCCTCGCTGTCACTGAGGATGGCTGTGGTTCTTTTCAGGGAAGCTCTGGTCCTTACCTTGGACATCGCTTCCTGGCTCCAGTGCGGATCCTGCAGCCTGCTGGCAGAGATCCTTCATCCTGCTGGCGCAGACTCTGTAGCTTCCACCACTGACCTTTGGGCCTTCCCAGTGCAGATCCTTGATACGGACTTGCATGAGACACTGTCGTGGGCTCTAGGCCTCCAGCTGGATTCATGCAGGACATTGCTGTGGGACCAAGGCCCTTGGCTGGATTCTTCGGGTCTCTAGTGTATGGACAGATCTCCATACTCCTGCATTTGACTTTTTAGGTGAATATTATAAAATAACCCTGTAAATTATATGTCCTGTATTAAAAATATTCCCTTGCAAACCCTGACTACAGCAAGGCTGGAGGTAATAGCATGTCTTCTCTGGTGAGCCAATGTATTTCCTTCATTTGGATAATGAGAACTTTAGCACCCACTGTGTTGTCCCGTTTGCCTGTCAGACTAAAAAACTGAAAACCAGTTGTAAATGATAGTCTTCATCGGGTTCTCTGGTGTATGTTCATCTTTCCCCTCATCTGTGCTCAGTGGTACCTGTTCATCTTCTATGTTTTAATACTTTTATGGCTTGGTCATATTTATTGGCCACCTATTTCCAATCTCTTTTAGGAGACTAAAGAGATAACGTTTAGGTATAATTTCTAAAATGAAAAAAGAAGCAATAAGAGAGTTCGTATTTCTGTGGCTTTCCTTTGTCTAGAAACTCCTTATACTACCTGTACTCAGAAAATAAACTACAGAACTGTGAAGAAAACTTCAAAACTGTCCCTTGTCTCAACTCCTACCTTCTTCTTTTTTTTTTGGTACTGGGAGTGGAACTCAGGACCTTACACTTGCCAGGCACATGCTTATGCCACTGAGCTATATCCCTGGCTTTCAACTCCTTCCTTGTATAAAATCTAACCTGAAAGAAATCTAAACCTTTGCCATGGCCATACATTTCTACAGATTAGTAGTTCTAAAAATGTGACTCATTATTTTTTGTTTGGTCTCATTTGAGCACTCTCCACAAATACCTCATCATTTAAGAAATTTCCAAATAGTAGACTGAATGTCCTGTACCAACACTTTCCAAACGTATGTCTATTGCTATGCAACAAATCACTCCAGAATTTAGTAGACTAAACGCTGAATGTTTGTTACCTCATGCAGTTTCTGAGAATCAGAATTCTAGGAAGTTTGTAGTTGCGTAGTTCTGGCTTGGGATCCCTCACAGGTTACCATGCAGCTGATAACAGGATTACTCAGCACCAGGCTGAGCTGGGGCTGGAGAATCTACTTCCAAGCTTCCTCACATGGTTGTGGGCTGGGATGCTGTGTTCCTCACCATGGGGAATTGTCCATACCCTTGGGGAATGTCCTCGCACATAGAGACTGGCTTCTCCCAGAGAAATAAGCAGGGACAACACCAGCAATTGCACCCAAGGTGAAAGTCGCCACCCCATATAACCTAACTTCAGAAATGCAGGCCCCAATGTTACATAACATTTCCATTCCATGTCCACAGCTTTCCTCACACTATAATTCCTTCAAGAATAAAACTATAGCCCTAAAACTACCTTTCTTTTGTTTTTTGTTAAAAACAAATCAACAGAACTGGGATTCTTCTTGTCTCTGAAAACCTTTCTGGTCAACAACCCGTGAATGACAGCTGATTTACATTCAGGAAATTCTAAAGTAGTGGACAGAAAGGGGTACAGCCATCTATAATGTGACTGCTCAAGCGTCTGATGTGAAAACACACAGCAGAGGGGAAATGTGAGAGACAATAGGAAACATAGGTAATCAGCCTGTCCAAGTACAATGGTTTGCCTCTAGAACCCTTGCCTCATGGGATGGTCATGCATTCAATAAAACAAACCATTACAGCAGCACCACTCTGAGCACTGAGAATAACACAGAGAATGAAATGAGATCACCACCCTCAAGACGTTTATGATCTCAAAGTCAGCACCAAGCATTCCCAAGGAAAGAACACAGAGGAAACAAACTCTTCTGAATTCAAATATTTTATTTATCACACACTTATTAACTTTCACTGTATGCCTGGAGCTGCTCTAGAGCTCTGGAAATAACTGAATAATCTGTTCCTCATGATTAGCAATTGCAACTAGCCCCGCTTCAGAGACGGACCACAGAAAGGTTCAGTAACTTTTTCAAGGTCACACAACTTGTCCAGCAAGTGACAGAGCTGGACTTTGAGCACAGGCGAGATGGTTGCAAAATGCTTTCTTTCAATTTTTTTTTTCTTTTTTTTTGGTGGTACTGAGGATCAAACTCAGGACACTGCGCTTGCTAGGCAGGTGCTTATTCCACTGAGCTATATTCCCCAGCCCTCAAAATGCTTTCTTGATACCACCTCCATAATGCTACAGAGTATTGTCTCTGATTTTGGAGTAAGCACCAGCGCCAGTGTAACACTAACCCACAAGTACCTTTGGACCCTAAGTGCTAGTGTAAACACTGGCCTGTGACCTAAGGTTGAAAGGTTTCCTTTTCAGAAGTTTCCTTTAGCCTGTGTTTAAAGAATTGAATTCAATCAGGGTCCACAAAACATTCCAGAAGGGGCCTCACACAGAAAACTAAAAGTGGAGAATCAGAAGAATGTCTCTGTCCCCTTTCTAACAGCACTCAAGATGTCAAGGCAAGGATGAGATTGGGTCCCCTAGTACAAAGTGTCACTCACGTTCCCCTGGGTTTTGGGGCAAGAACAGCGATCAACTTTGCAGACAGCACAGAGGGAATTTGCATGTTATTTCCATGAAAGGACCCAGATGTGGCTGAAGACTTCCCACCGCCAATGTCAAGAAGGGCAAATCAGAGCTCAGAAACAAGGGACATCCAACAGTAGCAGTTCAACACCGAAAGTCATACTGGAGAAAAGACTGTGTTTCTTTAGCCTGATGATGGTGCACAAGGGTATAGTAAACAACCAAGGGGAAATAACAGTTCCAGCTGACTAGGATCAGGTGCAAAGGTGTGCACAGCCTGTGGCCAATGCTGGCAGCATTGCAGAAGTCTGTGTCTTTATATTTTGAAGAAGGCCCATTAAAAAGTATTTGCAGCCCCTACAAGACTGCCAGACATCAAGTCCAGATGTTGTGGTAACCACTGTATCTGGAAGTCAAAGGGTGAGTTTGTACCCCATAAATCCAGGGCGGGGCAGGACAGACAGGAAGGTCAGGTGTGGACCCCAGGTCCTGAGTGTGCCCAAAAAGTGTTGCCAGGAGAGGGACACAGGCAAAGGACACCCTCAAGCTAAGTAATCTCACTGCGTGACCTTCCTACCTCACCAGGACTGTGGTGGCGATTGTCTTAGTTACTTTTCTCATTGCTGGGACAAAATACCCAACCTCCAAAGTTAAAGAAGGAAAGGTTTGTGTAGCTGACAGTTTGTAGAAGGTTTGGTCCATGATTGGCTGGCTCCAAGGCAGCGTGGCACATGGCAGAAGGACAACGTTCATGGCCATAGAAAAGCCCAAAAGCAACAAGAGAGGAAGTGAGACAAGCCTCTTTCTCTTGTATTGAACCCAGTCTACCAGGATTAGGCTGGTGCTGATCCAATCAGTGAACATATCCAGCAGTCACCCACCCTAATCCCAGCACTGCACTACAAAATCAATCGCACACCCTAGATTCAGCCACCTCCAAAGACACTCCTTAACAGCATGATACTTTAGGGGGACAGCTAGACACAACCCATTACAGTGATCCACTTAAAAGCAAGGATGTGATCTTGGCTGTCTTTTCACCTGATGTGAAAAAGCATTCCTGTTCTTTGCAAAAAATTTCAGGTAGTACATAGTAAATTCGGCAAAAAAGTAGAAGGTTCCTATTCTGTCTCACCAATCCCAGGCTTCAAAGGTAGACATGGAGAATATATATCTCCATGTATTTGTTTTTCTTTTTCTTGTGTTCAAATAGGATACCAAACTATGGATTTGCCACTTCAGTTTTAACCTAACAATATTGTTTTGATATCATTCCATGATAGTCCGTCTTGACTTATTTTATCCTTAGTAACAACTGCATGACATTTGATCATTTGTATTATAATTGTATACTGTAATAATTCCTGCTGATTGAAACTCAGATTATTCCTGATAGTAAAAATCAGGGTGTGGTGGTACACATCTGTAATTCCAGCATTTGAGAGGCTGAGGCAGGAAGATTGACACAAATTTGAGACCAGCCTGCATAGTGAGTTGAAGGCCAGCCTGAATTAGACAGTGATACCCTGTCCCAAAAACAAAACACTGAAACCTTCACCAGAAATGGCTATAAAGAAATTATATTTTATATCAGTGGCTTAGCATTTTAATTAGTAATTCTTGCCTTAGTCATCAAATCCTCTTAAGACAAACAAAAACAAAACAACAACAAAAAAAACACTGTAAATGACAGACTGTTCAGAAATCATTTATAAATACAGGACTTTGAAATATTGTACATCACTGATTTCTAGAAGTGAGGAAGTGAATTTTGTTTCTTGGATCCAGCAAGTTTTGGTGGTGGATATGATCCATGCCATGAATCAAGAGAGAAACATAACAGCTAATTTTCTCATTTCCCTGTCCACAATTTTGAACTATTATGTTATTATATGTCATGGTGTGTGTTTATATTATGATTCTGTTTCATTCTGCTCTTTTCTACTTTTTTATGTGATTAAAAAAATAAAATTTCCTAACCAAACAAGAGAATAACAGTTATTACACTGTGTATTGTTACCTTCAAAGTAGTTATTCAATACAAGACATAAGCCAAAAAGATTCTTACAAAAAAGGGACAGATAATAACACAAACTTTCTTTTCCAGGAACTAAGATAAACTAGTAGCATAAAGGAAACAAATTGTCGTAGATATTGAAATATTCTTAAACAACAGAATGTGTAATCTGAGGAAGTATTTAGACTTCTCCCTATTTCCTAATCAGGTCTTCTACTTTTGCTCCTTATTGGGGTATATAATACATATATAGCTAGCTAGCTCCAGACATAGGTACAGTGTTGCTCATATAAGAGAAGGCGTGTGATGTGTAAGCTTGTATGTCTGACTTACTTCACTTAACATTATGTCCTCCAGCTGCATTCATTACCTAGGAATGCCTCGAGCTTATCTTTCTGTGTGGCAGTGGAACCCTCCACTGTATATACATACCACCTAGTCCTTGTCCCTTGTTGATGGACATGTATATTGTTTCCAAGATGTAGCTGTTAAGATTTCTGCTGTTGTAAAACTAAGTGTGCACGTGCCCCTGTCCTATGGTTTTCACTCTTTGGGGAAGATCCTAGAAGGGAAATAGCTGCACCCGATGGAATGTCTATTTTTAGTTTTTTGAGGACTCTCCACAGGCTTCCCTAGTGGTTGTCCTGGTTTCCATTCCTTCCAGCAATGTAGCAGAGTTCCCTTTCCCCTACCTCCTTGCCAGCATTCTGTTCTTTGACCGTGATTTTGCATGCAGGTGGTTAGGCCAGATGTTTAAACGGATTCAAGGCTTGATTTTGCCTTTGACCTTAGGCTCTCTCTTTGTTTTGATTCATCTCTTGATTAGCTAGATTTTATTCTCCCCTTCCTTTCTAATTGAATATTTCAGCTGAAGCACCTGAGGTCAGCCTGCTCTTTCCGCTCTGTGTCAATGTACATGCAATACTCACATTGGCCTTACTGTTCAGTCGCTTGACTTTGTGTGTTTTCATGGTGATCATTCCTTGATCACGTTTTCTCCCCTGAAATCTCTCTTCTTCTACACAGGTGCATCATCCTTTACTTCAGTGGCATTTTCTTTAATTTTACTTGGGGCCATATTAGTCCTGTTTCCTTTGCTCTCTTGCCTAACTCAGGGATGCCTTTACCCCACGTGCTGGCTGACGCAGTCCTTAGTAGCTGTCATCTTCTCCCAGCTTAATTTTATTTGGTCCCCTCCCAGTTGAAATGCTGTTTTATTCTCTGTAGCCTGACCTCCATCACTGTACATTCAACCCTATCTGCTCCAAAGGGATTCTCATTTCTAGAATGGTTTCATTATTTTTTCTTTCATTGCTCTTTTAGCTTACCTCATCTTCTTTTCCCTATCTTTCTTTGGCCTCCTATATTGCATTTTCAAACTCATTACAGCTGGGCATGGTGGCACATGCCTGTAATCTGAGCACTCTGGAGGCTGAGGCAGGAGGATCATTGCAAGTTCGAGACCAGCCTGGGCTCCAAAGTGAGCTCAAAGCCAGCCTGAACTGCATAGTGGGACCCTGTCTTAAAAAGACAAGGAATAAATAAATAAATAAAACTCATTACAAAGGGTTTGTATATTTTTAAAATTTCTTTGAGAGTGTAGATAATATGAAACGTTTTGGTTGGCTGGAGTAATCTTCTTGAGTTTATTCTTCACATGCCTTTTGACTAGACAGTTCCCTCTGGTGTTTTTTGGATTTTGTCTTTATTTGTTTTGGTGCTGTGGATATGTTGATAGATATTTCGATATGTCGAAGTCCAGGTAAAAACACAGACTCTGCTTTAAAAGAAACGCAGCTCTCTCCTGGTTTGCTAATCGTAGAGAGGAGTTGGGGGTAAGCAGGGTCAGCTGCAGGCTTCAGGTAGGGTCTGATTACTCACAAGGGCCGTGTTTGCCAAATCCATGACCTCTCAGGTAAGTGGTTTGTCCAGGCAGGATAGCAGCACAGGATTAGGGAGGCAACTCCCAGCTCTTTATTCTTTTGTTGGGTTATTTCCATTGATTTGAAACTGCTTTTTTTGAATCTGCTCCTCCAGTGTAAAGCTGGTTGCCATAACTGCTTCTTCATGTTTCCTGACCCCTGCTCCTAAACAAGAATTCTATTTTGGAGGGAAATAAACATATCTCACCCAATAACTTCCTTCCAGTTGTCTAACCATCCTTTCTTCTCTACAGAGTGTACCCAACTGCCTGAGGAATGCTCTGCATTTTTCCTGGGTCCTATTGTAACCTCATTTCTTGTTCAAAGTAAGTGTAGCACTAAGGGTCCCTTCTATGACGTGCAGGGAAATCCATACCCTAACTGGAATCAGGAATGTACATTTGTGCTCGCTATAATTTCCCTTGAGATGATCCAGTTTCACTATATTTAGCAGGTTATATAATTTGAGATTCTGGCTATTTCCTCATTTCACGCTAGACAGACTTTGCACATCAAAACTCCAGCTTGGAAAGTCATTTTGAGCCAGGCATACTGGCACACACCTGTCATCCCAGCACTGTGGGAGGCTGAGGCAGGAGGATGGTGCATTTGAGCCCAGTTTGGGCAACTTAGTGATTCAGTAAAACTCTGCCTGAAAACTAAAAAGAAAAATTTAGGAGACTAGGAAAGTAGTTCAGCGTGAAGGCCCTAGGTTCAATCCCCAGCGCCATATTAAAAACATTAAAAAATCATTTTGGGTAGGCTTCGTGGCAATGAGTAAAGGAGATCTTCTGTATACCATCTTTTACCTGGGACATTAATTTTTTTAACTGTCTTGTTTATGGACTCCTGGGATCATGAGCGTTTCACATCCCTTAGTTTCATTCAAATACATTTATTGAGGAGATTATAGGTGCAGAACAGCATGCAAAATGCTGCTAAAGATATAAAAATAAGACTTGAGACCTACCTTCAAAGACCATATGGCGTAACCTGAGCAAGAGGAGAACTCTCTAAGTGACTACAACAAGCTGCACGGAATGGGGTCAATGTATGAGCACCCTGCCTGTGATGATGGAGATGATGATATGATGGTGACGATGATGAAGGAGAGGGAAGAGGGAAATCACATTCAGTTGACGGGATGATAACAGTGAGGAAAGGGCTGGGGATATAGCTCAGTGGAATAAACGCCTGCCTAGCAAGTGCAGGGCCCTGAGTTCGATCCCCAGTGCCGCCAAAAAAAAAAACAAAACAGTGAGGAAAACCAGGAAATGGTTGGTAACATTCATCCAGCGGTGCCTGAGCTAGTATGGTTTAAGGGCAAGACGGGGCTTCGGGGCTGTGTGGACACTAGGCACGCCCAGGACTGCCATGGATGCTCAGTGACGCTCCTCACCCCTGAACATTCGCTCCTTTCTTTATAAAGGCCCTGGTAGTACCATGCTGCTGCAGGGAGCGCGTGGAGACCTCTGTCTTAAGATCTCTCACAATACCCGGCTCCTAGAAGGTGTTTACAGATGTCTGTTTTCTTTCAGAACGGAGTCAGTGTGGGTAGCAGGGTGTACAGCTTTAATGGCCATACTTGTTTTATTAACTTGCACATGTGAAAAATTTTAAAATAGGTGCTTTTCCCTGTTGTTAATTATCTTCTCTCTCTTTCTCTCTTTCTTTCTTTCTCTCTTTCTTTCTTTCTTTCTTAAACAGGCTCTCACTGGCCTTGAGCTCACTTTGTAGCCCAGGCTGGTCTCGAACTCGCAGCGATCCTCATGTTACAGCCTCCCGAGTGCGGGGATTACAGGCCCGCGCCACCACCACCACGCCCGGCCTTTGTCTTTTACATACTTGTATAACTCTTAGCTCTGTCAGTGCTTTCTTAGCCTTCTGTCTGGAAAAGTCAAGTTGGCGAATTGCGAAAGTGCCCCTCAAGAGATCAAGTGACACCCAGTTTGAGGCAATGGTGTGAACATCACTGTAACTTACCTTATCGTCTTCCTTTCTAAAGAAATCCTACCCCACTGCCCCGTCAATGGGAGACACTTTTAGAAGATTATAACTGGGTTTTGCCCTGGGACGTAATTAGAGAAATTTTCTACTGATTGAAGGCCAATTCCCTGAGAATACTTGGGGTCTACTTGAGGCTGGCCTTGAGACCTTGGCAGTATTCTCCATAGAGATGCAACATGATACATAGGAAAAGAAAATAGGTCAGAATCTCTTGCAGTTGTGCCGCCTCCCTCCTCAGCTAAAGGTCATTCTTAATCCTCCTATAGCTCCCAGAACGCCGTGTGCAGTGGTTTTCTAAATGTTCCAGGAAGGAACCTGGCTTCCATAAAGCAAATCAGAGCAAAGAAGCCCGCATGTTTCACGGTTCCCCTGACAGCACTATGAAGGCACGTTCTAGGGAAACTTCATGGGGCTACTTTTCCCATAGTTAAAATATGAAACCACATCTCTGAACAGAACGATGGCTGGGCCTTTAACCATCAGCTTTCCCTGGAAGGCGATAGCAAGGGTCAGTGCCAGCACACCTGAGGCAGAGGACAGTGTTAAGCGTGTCGGGAGTTTCCGCTAAACTGAGGAACAAGCGGAGAACAACTGAGTCGACACCGTTTCTCAGAAACAGACAGGGAGGATGTCGTGGAGTACAGTCAGACTGCCAGGAAGCACATGGCACGGAACAGAGCCACCTGAGAGGAGCTGGCCCCAACCTGGAAGCCTCCGCCTGCTCCTCCAGCGGCCTCTGTTTCAGGAGAAAGAACTTGAAGCCAATCAAATCCACTTCCCAGAAGCCCGGGTACCTACCGTGTTTACACTAGATGGCACGTTCTTCACCAGTTCGGAGAAGAGTAATTTTCAAAAGTCTATTTGCTGTTCTCTGGATATGATCTCATTTCCACATTTCCTAAACCTACCACCAACTTGCGTTCTCTCTTTTCTATTTATAGACTTCCCTCATCTCAGTTTGACTCAATCCTCAAAGCATGCTTAGTTCCCTGGGACATTTAACTGGAAATACTGGCCACGTGACTCAGTGACAGATGCGGGCAGAAGCGTGAGCCCTCTGATGTCACACCATGGCTTTGCTTCACCATCCTTTGTGTTCTGAAAGGAATTCTTGTTGGTTTAGCTTTTTCTGTATGTGTGAGCTACTGATACGGTTGAAGATTCAGAAAACAAACTATATACATAATACACAAGACATAGTCCACATTTATACATACACACGTATATAAAATGTGGCCAGTGCCAGTAAAATTCACTGCAAAAGTTATACACACTAAAATACAAAACATTGATAGCAATGTCTACTAAACAATTCTGCCTACGTTAAAAACTATGCCACTGGAAATGTCAAAGTACATTTCCTTTTTTTTTTAAGAGAAAAAACAATGATATAGAGTTTTCAAACAAGATAATAGGAGATTAACAGTGCTTGTTATATTGCATATTGTTATCTTCAAAGTATATTTCCCAGGTCTGTTGAATTCCTTTTGGTTTCTTGAACAAATCCTATATAGAGGTTGCCTAATTTTCGAAATCAGTACATCCTCTGCCTCTTTTTTAGGCCTTAGCATAACCCAATTCCCTCAGCCATAGAAAGACAGCTAGACACACAGACAGACGGATTGACTTTCTGTTTATTTCTATCATGTGGTGTCTCCTCTCAGTGCCGGCAAAGTGGTTACCAATGTTTTTACAGGACCACAGTGCTCTGGCTGCCAAGGTCGAGGGCTGGGAAATGAAGTTGTGCAAAATTTTGCCCAACCTTGGCTCTCATGCAGGAGCCCAGATATTTCTTGCCTCTTCATGTCCCTGCCACACCTGGATATGGGCGTCTGCCAACCTTTAACTGAGGTTGGTGACAAGTCATCCCGAACCTTGACTGCCTATTGTGAAACTACAGGGTCACCTTAACCAAAACACAGAGCAAGGACTGCATATACTGACCCTAGGGCCCAAATTACTTTGACCATTTCTTGCTGCTAAACCCACAGGACAGGAGCCTGCTGGTTGGGGCTGAGCCGTGAATGCTGAGCAATTGAAATAGGGTCACTGAGGCACAGGTAATGCTGTCCTTGGTTCCTGTGATGGGACTTCAGACCAGTAGCAAAGAAGCCACTTCAGCAAGGGCACTTACCTTGGATTTTAGAAAACTCTGGGGAGCTCTTGCAATAAAACCATAACAACAATATAGAATTCAGGGGATGGCAGTTCTATAAATTTGGATGAGGAGAAGATCAATTTATTTTTACTAGCCTCTAACTGAAACTTAGCATTTCAAGCAGGAAAGTAGGTAACAAATCACAGTAGTTACCTGTGACTTTATCGGCCAGTAATTGTTGTCAATAACTTAAATATGTAAAATGTAAATTTATGACTATTTTGAAAGTGCAAATAAACAAATAAATATTTATTAAACCTACCAGTAAATTTCATTTAATATATTAATGAAGAAGCATTTAAGCTGCATGTGATACATTACACCTATAATCCCAGCACTGTAGGAGGCTAAGGTAGGAGGATTGCAAATTCAAGCCAAGACTGGGCAACTTATTGACTTAATTGTCTCAAAATAATAACTAAAAAGGGTTGGGGATGTAGCTCAGTGCAAAGGTCCTGGGTTCAATCCCCAGTCCTACCACAATCACCAAAAGAATAAAGCACCTATGTAAAAGTCTCACATATTTCATATTTTTAAAAATGTGCTTGATAACTATTCTTCAATATACCTGGTTTCCTTTATCCTGAGTATTTTGTTTTATACTTTTAAAAATATTCTGAGAAGGGACCAAGGGCTCTCTGAAGCCATGGTTCAAAACCAAAGACTAACACTCCCAGGAACAGAGTTCACAGATGAACTTGAATTGCTGGTTTATAAATATATAAGTCACAGTGGGAACATGCCAGGTGATGATGACAAAGGCTTAAGGAATTTTATTGAGCCCAGGTTTCTAGAGAGGTTCAACCCTCCCGGTCCAAGAAACTTCAATGAAAGGGTGGAGAGACAGAGAACGTATTGTCAGCAAGCTTTCAGAACTGCAAGGCAAGCCTTTGCATAACCATGGGCGTGGCCTGCTTCCTTCGGCTGGCTGGGAGCATGATATTCTTGTCTTCCAGGATGATTATAGGTTACCAAGCATGAAGGCTCAAAACTGCCCTGTGAAGTTTTGTAAATCCCTCGGACTCCCCTTATTGTCCATTGAGTCTGTTGACTGGCCCTGGGAGTTCTAGTTTGACTCAGGGTTTTATTAAAAACTTTACAATGAAAGAAGGTTCTCGGTCTTCCACAGCAATGGGCTCCACCCTGTCAGTTCCTCCTGGACCTGCGATGGTTCTTCCCTGAGGTTCAGCTGATTCATGTTCACAGTAGCTGACTCAGTCATGACTTAATAATGATAACATTGTTTCAGACTTCTAAAATCTGAAGAGAGCCATGAACAGAAATAGAGGAAGAGACATGTAAATTGAATAAGAATAAAAACAAAGACATACCAAATGAGTGACTACCAGTGTTCCTTTGTCTTAGTATAAAATAGAAACTTTATTAATAGTAACACATAATTTATATCTGAGTAGTACTAGGTGGCCCTTGTCTTGTTTGATGTTCCCAATAAAGCTGTGAGGCAAGCAGTTGCAAAGGTTGATTCTCAGAGGACCTAAAGGACCAGCCAAAGGCTGCAGATTAGAACTCAGGACACGAGCCAGGGCAGGTTAGGCCTTGTGCTCTCAGGCGTGCTCTTCTCTTCAAGCACCAAGACCAAAGAGCCTGGAGCTCTGAACGTTGCTGGGCTAGTAAAAACAAGTCAGAAAACAGACAAGGACTGTGTGCGGACTAAAAACTTGATGAGACCCAGGAGCAACAGCGTAAACGTGGGCCCGCTTCCCAGATTTTCTGAGAGAGAAAGAGGCGGGGGGGGGGGAGAGAAAGAGAATTTACAATACAGAAAATAGAAAAGAATGCGGGGGTATCATTAGCCATTCTGCGTAAAAGAAACACATTACAATGTACACAGAAAGTAAGATCTAGCAAAAGACACAGGAGGTCAAGCACCAGGGAGAATCTACTTGAAGTTATGTTTCAACTGTTAGCAAGTTTCTTGCTAATCTACTCATAGTTTTGGTGTATGTCTGTTGAGACATACATTATATTGCATAATATATGTGTATGTCAAGACACACACATACATATATATGAGAGGATAGATATATATCAATGTGTGTGTATATATACACAGGTTGTGCGTATATACATATACATACTATATATGTGTGTGTATATATAGTATATGTAGTATACTATATATATACACATAGGATTCTGTTAGAAGCCTATGCCTAAGTATATTCATATATTTTAATGCATTCCCCATGGAGTATGATTTATGATACAAACAAAAACGTCTTGGATTCAAAAATCTATTTCTTACCTAGCTTGTTGAATAACACACAATAGAAAAATATTACCTAACATTTTTGGTTCTATCTACAAACAGGTAGCTAACTTCGGCCTTTGATTATTTTATATTGCAGCAGGGGCACTTGCAGTTGGTTTGGTTTGTTGTAGTTGTTTTGATGACCTCTTTCCCACCTGAAGGGAAACCTCAGCACTCACAAAAAGAAGGGCGCTGGGGGCAAGGGGATGTGTGGAAGGACCCGGCTGGTCTCCAGGCATCAGGCTTGCAAGTGGTTGCTACACAAGTTTCCAGATCCTGGTTTGAATCTCAGGGGCTAGAGCTGTGTGTGCTCCACAAAAAGCCCTTTGAAACTCCCTTCTCTTCCTGGTCTGGCAAAGTCCCAGATGGCTGACCTTTGAGTGACAGACACATTGGTTTGGCTTGGCCTCTCCTCAACTGTGAAGGACGCTGAGCCACCCTTGTCTGCGCAGGAGCAGCTGCCTCCTCTGTCACATTTAGCTGTTTGGTTATTGCCTAATGAGCTGTGTACACGTGCCCCCAGCCTTCTCGCCAGAAGATCAGCATGTGCAAGTCACACAGCACTCAGAACCGCACAGGAACTGTTTACATGTCTGAGATTCACCCACCCCAGAAGTCTTGCTGGTGCTGAACCTTTACTCTGACCTGAGCGAGGCAGGCACGCTACCCCCTCGCTAGAGCTGTTTGTCCTCACCTGTGAGCTACATTCTCTCAGATAGCCACCTCCATGGCTGCCCTCATGTCGTCTTGCTAAATGTGCTGAGAAAAATAACAAGGGGCTGAGCGCAGGTTTAGGACGGCCTCAGTGCAAAAGGCAAGACTGAAAATATTTTAATCAACCCGGTAGTTATCATGGGAAAGTTTTTTATATTTATCTGGAGGCTTTGAATAGTTTTTATTTTAAATTATGTAGGGTAGGGCGGCACACACCTGTAATCCCAGCATTCTGGAGGCTGAGGCAGGAAGATTGTTGAGAGTTTGAAACCAGCCTGAGATATGAAGTGAGCTCAACGCCAGCCTGAACTGCATAGTGAGACCCTGTCTCAAAAAGTTCAAAACAAACAACAAAAAGGACCCAAAAACTTTCAGCTATGCATGTGTGCATCTACACACACATACACACACACACACACACATAGAAAACATATCTTTTAAAGGAATCAAAACAGCATTTAAAAACTTACCAAATAAACTTATCAAAAACAAACAAGAAATATCATTTCTCAACATTTAGCATATAGTGTAGGGTTATATATTATATATATCAGAAGATTTTATATATAAATATATAAAATTATATATATATATATATATATATATATACATATCCCTAAGAATAGCTTTGGAAAAAATAAAACTGTACACAGAAGATATAACAATTTGGTTTATAGCGAATATTTTTAATTTTCAGAACTTAAATAGCCAATACATCCCCTCACCCCCTAGGACCCGACACAGCCTTCCTTGGTCAAGAATGAAGGAGCAAAAGTTGTGAAATCCACTCGGCATCCTGTCCTACTCCTCCTCTTTCTTCTGACAGGAAGAAGCCGTGGCGCCTGGGATCTCTGTAAACATGAGGCCTTGCTCAATGCCATGGGGAAAGTAAATGCTAAGCCCTGGCAGAAGTAAAACCTTCCGGTTTCCAAAAATGGGGTGCTCAGGCTGAGTTTGGAGCATGGACTCCAGCTGCACCCGGTCCTGCTGTGGCCACGTCAAATCCGTCACAGGAGCCATCGGGTTCACCTCCCCAGCGAGTTCAGGATGAAAATGAGAGCGGCGGAAAGGCGGGAGGAGCCCCAACCTCTTGCCTTCCAGGTCTCCCCCACCTCCTGGGACTTCCAGGACAAACGTCTCCACAGAGTGGCTTGGGACTCCCTTGCCAAGACAGAATCTGCTCAGCCTCACACATAGAACATATGGAGAGGCGACCCTCCCTGGCCAGCACTTCCCCACGCAGTTTCTCTCCTGTGGTCCTCGTGGAAAGCCCTACAAAGACAAAATCAATCTTCTGTCCTTTCAACCTGCCTTCTGCCCTGGTCAGACCTTGCCAAACTCTGAGCATTACAGAAGCACCTATCGCAAAGCAAACAGGCCCCGAGCAGCCGGAAGGAAAGAAATGCTCTTTAAAAGCTTTTAAATGCTGTTATATTTTTAAAACCACTTACTGAAGAGGTGAGTTATTTTCTCCCCCTCCTTCCCCAGAAGCACACAACCATTAAGGTTACCTGGAAACCTGTCCAGGAAGCATGTGGCAAATAGCAACCGTGCAACAGAAACACCGGGATTGGTCATCTAATGGGAGAGATTTCAGCAAGGTCACGTTTGGGTAGAGGTGGAACATAAAATTTAATTGGTGCGCATGCCCCGGCTCTTTCGGGGGCATTCACATGAACTTTAGAAGGGGGTTTGTGCCTAGCTTGGCCGGGAGCTCAGAGAGCTGGCAGTGGCTGGAAATGAGACCGGTGCTGCTGATACTGCAGACAGCCCATGGGAAGGAAGAGGCAGAGCAGGATGAAAGGCATCCAGAGGTATTTATTACCTCTGCTCTGGAAGAAACGTGCAGTCAGCTGGCACTCCTGGGGAACAACCTGAGAACAACAAATTTATTTTTTTTTTAAGTTTCAGAAGCAAAATAATATACCATAAAGGACAAGACTTGGGGCAAACACACTTCAGCGTGAAGGTGATTTTCTATAAGGTGCTGAGAGATGGCAAGATCACCAGCAAAGCAGGAGAAAAGCAGGAACTGGGTTGCTGGCACCATGCGGGAGCCGGTCCTGTCTGCTGAGAGCTCAAGCACAGGAACTAGAAGACATGTTGCTAGAACAAGAAATTTATGGTGCTTTTCACTTTGTGTTTTCATCTCTCATCCAGTAGGGGTAGAAAGGGGCGGTGATTGCTCCGGGTCTTTATAATTTAAGCTACAGACTTTTGGGAGAAAGCCTTCAGTACACGAAGGCAGTTGTGCTATTTTCCACACACCTCTCCTAACGTATTTTTCATCTCCACCCCACACCCTTTCCCAGTCAGATGAGGCGATAACATTTGTAATTGTAGAGGAGCAGCAAAGTTGTGACTCAGCTGTTTCACCGTGAGGCCTTGGGGCTGATGGGCCCTTGCAAAGAATGGTCCTGAGGTGGCGAAACTTTCCGAGCTTTCAGCGATGACGAACAGGCAGCTGCGCACGCATGCCATAGGGTTGCCACCACTAGGACGTTGGCCACACCCAGTGCCTTTTTCTTTACTACACTGTGTCCTTTCTCCACTGCAGCGTGAAGAAGAAAAGCAAACAGAACCGATAATTCTGAGAGTTAGGCTCTGCAACACATCCTGAAGAACCAGCAGAAAGCCTGGAGGGCAGGCCTGGGGACAACTCTGGGCTTTCCATGCCGGCTTCTTCCCATTCCACAGTCATCGGTTCTATCAGAGGCATCAGGGATGAGTCAGTGACGCACACGGCCACACGCACTTGGGCAACAATGGAGGATGAGACACTGGAGATACAGACCGGAAATCTCCATTATGCAAACAGTCCACAGGATGGGACAGGGGGACGTGCTGGAAGTGTGGCTGGCGTTCTGCGCTCCTCTCAAAGCAGAGAAATCAGCGTTCTCAGCCTGAGAAGAGGGAGCAATATCCCAGCAATATCCCAGCACCACCCAGGCTTAGGACCTTCACCCTAGAGCGTCTTGACTTGTAGGAGCCGGGCACCTGACCTCAGCTACGCTGCAGAGAGAATGAAGCACTTTGCACACTCCAACCTGGTCTTCACCAGCCACGTCAAAGGGCTGAGGGGTGGACTTTGAAAAGCACGCTGGGGACTTAGGCTTAGTTGCATTCCCACAGAAATGGGCTCTGTAAGCCACGCAGGCCCTCTGCGAGTCTCAGTACCCCCCACACACACACTAGAAGCTGCCCTACCCACTGGGCAAAGATCAGATATTGAAAAGTGGCCACAAACGTGGAACACGGCCTACGTGTGGAGTCCATGCATGTTGACCCGTTATTTTCTTCTCAAGCCTGGCTCTTCCGCACTGCCCTGGCACCCCTGGAGCAATCGTAACCTACCACTTGGCAAAGTTTCAGTGCCTTTTTCTCTCTCCCAGGACACACACGAATGAGAACTCTTTTATTTTCCTCAACCTCAGCATGTTTCTCTGAGTGAGGAAGAAAGGGATAGAATTTATGTCACAAGCCAAAAATTGCTCATAATACTGCATACGTCCACAAGAACAGAGTACGCGTCAGAGCGTCACATTTCCGGTGTGTCATGGTGTAGGGCAGAGTTTAGTTGAGCAAAGCTAGGTCTCCCGGACTTGGCTGGACAAACGTTTGGGATTCTTTGTTTGCTCGTTTGTGTGTTTGCTTGCTCGCTTCCCCACGTTCATACCCCTGCCTCTGAGAAGAGGCCAGGGCCTCACTAACAGCCTCAGCCCTCGTCCAGTTCCACTAAGGCAGGAGACTGGCAGGACAACCGGAAGCCCACACCAGAGAGGCTAGGATGGGAGCATAGGCCCGGAGAGGCCACAGACAAGGAGCCTCCCACATTACCATGGCCCCAAGATTTTTTTCGCTCAGTAGAAACCTTAAAAGTCAAAGAAAAAAAAAAATACCTAAACCAACAGGCACCAAAAAAAAAAACCAAAATAACATCCTGGCACAGAGATTTCTATTGGAAAACTTTTGAGAGACAAGAGATTTGGGATTTCACAAGCTGAGAAAGGGGATTAAAATCAGTAGAAAAATTCCAAGGGGCCCAGTTAGCCTGAACTAGGCATGAGTGTGCGAGACTTCAGGGGAAGTGTTCCCTTCAGATACAGACAGAAGTGTCAGGAGCAGGGCAGTAGAGGAACTAGCGGCAGAATCCACCTCCCCGGCCCAGGCCAGCTCAGGCCTGCTGCTGCCCCGCCCCCTCCTGAAGATGACGTTCCCCTCCCCCTCCCGGGCTACTTCTCTTCAGGCGTCTCCTGGTGTGAGCACGAGGTGTGATTACCCAGGTTCCTCTGGTTCACTTGCTCAAATTATTTCCAACCCTTCCAGTTCTGCTGTTTTTCTCCAGTTTCTAACCACTCCTGCTTTCTTACACCCACAGTATCAAACGTGGCCAAAATCTTCAGGGCAGATGGACTGCTGTCACTGGTCAATTCCATGATATTTTTTGAAACAGAAGAAGGAGAACACAGAGGGGGGAGGGGAGGAAAAGGAGAAGGGGAAGAAGAGGAGAAGAAGGCAAAGAAAGAGAAGGGGACGGGGAGGAGAAGGAGGGGAAGAGAGGGGAGCTGCTCCCGAGCTGCGTCTTCCCTCCTCACAAGGCACCTGTGTTCCTGCTCCCACGCCTGGTCCAGCTGTCCCTGTCCCCATGAAAAATCCCCTCCAGGGCTTCCTACCAGAAAAAAATGTGTGGCACGCTTCTCTTAGATCTGCACACTGAATTCTTTTGAACATGTAAACAATACACAGGAGTTGACCCCTTATCTACAGTTTTGATTTCTGTGGTTTTTAGTTACCCTTATGGTCAACAATATTCCCAAGTAGTAAATGGGAAATTCCAGAAGTAGGCAGTCCCTAAGTTTTAATTGCACATCATTCACAGTGCTTTGGTGAGACCTCACCCGGTCCCTGCTGTGGGGCCTACGGCAGGCACCATCCCTTTGTCCAACGTTTCCACGCTGTATGCGCTACTCACCCAGTTGCGGCTGAGTCGCTGTTAGGGTTAGTAGGATGACCATTACGGTGTACAGTTATCCTATTGAATAACAACCCCAAAGCACAAGAGTGGTGCCACCAATTCAGATCTGCCAAAGAGAAGCTATGAGGTGTTCCTTTTCAGTGATAAACTGAAAGGTCTCCGTTAAATAAGGGAAGGGAAAAGAATCCAGATGTTGAAGTTGCTAAGATCTACTTTAAGAATGAATCCTCTAGCCTGGGGTGGTGGTGCACGCCTATAACCCCAGCACTCAGGAGGCTGAAGCAGGAGGATGACCGCGAGTTCAAGGCCAGCCTGGGTTATATAGTGAATTGAAGGCCAACCTGAATTACATAGCAAGACCTTGTCTTTAAAAAAAAATAAAGGCCCACATGCATTCATTCATACAAAGTCCCACTACGCATCCGTCCCCAAGTAACTGCCCCGACCCTGCCCCTAGCTTATGAAATACTCAAAACTCCTCGGCTAGCACGGAAACAATTGATGACCTAAAAGTTCAAATCACGGCCCAAAGTGAGAGGAAGTGTAATCGGACTCCAGATTACAGAGATTAGATCTGAGTCACGGCAAGGTCCTGCAATTTCGCATGAACTCATTCTGCCTGGAAATGCCGGCACCGCTGGTGAGCTAACGTGAACTCGCGGCCAGCCAGGCAGAAGCACTTTGTTTTCCACTGGCTGCTGACGCCAGATCCCCCGCTTCCGACAGGGCGCGTGTGTCACCGGTCAGGCCTGCGCTGGGCACGCGAGGCACCGCGAGCTCGCAGCGCCCCCTGCCGGGCGCATGGCACAGGAGCGGCAGGTCTGGGGAAGAATGAAAACCCTGGCAGAGGCCGGGGCGTGGTGGCACATGCCTGTAATCCCAGCATTCGGGAGGCTGAGGCAGGAGGATTGTTGAGAGTTCAAGACCAACCTGGGCTACAAAGTGAGCTCAAGGCCAGGCTGAACTGCATAGCGAGACCCTGTCTCAAAAAGGCAAAAAACAAAAAAACAAAAAAAAACAGAAACAAAAAAAAACCCTGGCAGAAATACAGACCCTTCCTCCTACCCAGCCCTGGGGGGAAGTGGGCCGAGAAATGCGGGGAAGGGAGAGGAGGGAGGGGAGGGGAAGGGGCGAGGGGGCCCTAAGGAGAACTGAGATGTGTTAGGTTCATGTCCCAGATCCCTACGAGAAATGTGATCCTTGTCTAAGAACAAAAATATAAAGTTGAGAAAATGGCCAAACAGCCAATTTCTTTAAAGTTTCGCGTCTGTAATAGCTCGGAGTTTTTATTTAAGCAATATGTAAGGTGAGCACTGCTGCCTGGCAATGTGGAGGCGTCTGCTTACGATCTGGGGACACCGGGCCCTGGCATTGACGGCTCTGGGCGTTCCTGGCTACTGGGTAAGAAAAGCGTAGCCCGCGGAGGGCTTCCCCGCGCCGCAGCGGGCCGAGTGCTTTACGCTGGTTTGCTCCACATAATCCTCCGGTGCTCTATGAGATACACGCTGGGACAAAGGAAACCGAGGCCCAGAGCGGTAGAGTCGCCTGCCTGAAGTTAGGCAGCGGGACGCAAAAGGGAGGACTCACACCCAGGCCTTCGCGGCCCAAAGGGTGTGCCCCTCAAGCTCCCGAGTGCCCTGCATCTGCCGGAAGCCCCATTTTCCATCGCAGATTTTCCTTCGTGTTTCAGAGCCAACCTGACTCACGGCCTTCGGGCCACGCCCCTCATTGCTACAGACCCCGGGGATGCAACTGCGGCGTTGGGAGAGCTGCGCTTGGGGCTTTGTTTTGAGCCAGGACATCGGGCTAGGGAGGGGTTGGGACAAACAGTTCTGGGCAGAGGTCAGGGGACCGGCAGGACTCTAAGGGCACAAGACAAACAAGGTCGCACAGTGGTCCCCGCCGCTGGGACCCAGGGCTGTGAAGGGGCTCTGGGGGCGCATGTGAAAGACTGGCCTGCTTCGGCTTCCAGTCCTGCCACACCCGCTGGGGACCTGGGGAGCAGGAGGAGGAGGCACCACTGTGAAATGTGATGTTGGGGCCGCAACACAAAACAGAGAGTGCGCCAGGCATGGTGGCGCACGCCTGTAATCCCACCACTCGGGAGGCTGAGGCAGGAGGATCGCTGGGAGTTCGAGACCAGCCTGGGCTGCAAAGTGAGCTCAAGGCCAGCCTGAACTGCATAGCAAGACCCAGTCTCAAAAAGAAAAAAAAAAAAAACCCCGCAGGGAGTGGACGGAGGAGATGGGCTGGGGGACCAGGAGGGCCGGGAAGGGAAGCGAGGAGGGCAGGGATGCAGATGTGTGGGTACCGAGTCCCCAACGAAAAATACATTCACCGCGTATCACGAACTGTACACTAGGGACACTAGGGACAAATGCTCATGAAGAGGAGCTTCCGGGCAAGAAAGCGTGTTCCAAGGCCGGGTAGATGTTGAGCTTCGTGGTTACCAGTTCCCTGGCATAAAGGAGGGAGCCGCTGTTATTCGCACTAATCCCAGCGCGCCCTTCCCTGAGCAGTGGCGCAGGTCACCATGCCTGCTGTCTGCCCTCTGGCGAGGCCTTCTGCACAGAGGGACACAGTCTAAAGACCCTGGAGGCGGTCTGACCTTGCTGGGTGATCCGAGTCAAATCTCCCTGCGCTGCCCAGCGCGCTTCCTCGAGCACTGGGGCTGTTTTCCCTGATGGAGCCAACCGATTCTAAGAGCCAAAAACAGTAAAATTAAAAAGCAGCGCCAGGTGCAGGGGTAAAGGCCCTGGGGAGCCGTGGACAGGTGCTGGCAGGAGGGCGCGTGTGCCTCCAGGCCTTCCTGGAGGGAGGGAGGGAGGGAGGGAGGCCCAGGCGCGGGCCAGCCTGGTCCCTGCCTCTCCCGGGCGCGGGCAGCCACGCAGAGATGCGCTGGGCAGCCCAGTGGGCCGGGCCTCCCGCCTGCACACGGAGGCCCTCTGTCTGGGAGGTGTTGGGGAGCGCCACATTCTGCTGTTTCTAAATTAACGTTTTCCCCTGGATGCCATCGAACTCCTGGAAAGCTGTGTCCATGAACTGATACCTAAACCCCTATAGGACGAGGGAAACCGGTCCGCAGTGTGAACGTGCGTCGTCAGGGAACAAACGGCTAAGTGCAGACTCCGCCCTGGACGTCGAGGGCTGTTTATAAACCTGAGAGGCCAGATGTGGGGACAGAGAGGAAGGCGTGCGTTCTGCGCATCCAGAAGACATAAAATACAGAAGCCATATGTGGTCGGAGAGAGCGAGGAGACTGTTCTCCGCAACGCTGGTATTGATTTTACATCTTTGCCAGAGCCCACAGCTGTGCAACACACAGCCTTAACGCGGACCGCAGACTTCGGTTAGTAACAGCACCTCCACGTTTCTTCATTAACTGGAGCTTTTTTCGGTACCAGGTATCGAGCTCATGACCTCATGCTTGCCAGGTAGGAGCTTATACCCCTGAGCTACAACCCTGGCCCCGTTAATTGGAGCAAATGTACCGCTATCCCTTCAGTTTTACCATAAAGCCAACACTTCTAAAAAGCGAAGTCCATTGTTTACCTAAGGTAACCACAAGGAGAAAAGCAGAAGGAAATAAAGTGCCACTTGTACTGCTTTTGAATGGTGCAGTTATGACTGTTCTGTTCTTTCCTTTTCTCCTTTCCTACTTTCTACTTTTATTTAAGTATCATTTCATCAGCCACCAGGTAAAACGAACGGCAGGCTAAACGTTGTGGGGCTGGCTGTTCCACGGGACAGGAACGGGCTTGACTTAAGGTCCATCCTCCGCTTCCCTAAACAGAGTAGGAACTTCGCAAGTTTGGCGAATGAAGGAAGAGCGCCGTCAAGGGCGTCTTCCGCTCTGCCACCCCGGGGCCTGCGGACTTGCCGCCTGCTGGCCTGAGAGAGGATGGCGGGCTGAAGTTACTAAGACCGGGAGCCCAAGGACGGAGAGCAGAGTGTCGGGTCACTGCAAACTGAAACTGACAGAGGGCTGTGCAGAAACAGGGTCCCAGGAGAAACAGCTGCTGAACGCTGCGGAAGGGCAGGGTGGCTGGCGCCGGTATGAGACCGCAGGGCACCGTGTAACCAGGCGGGAAGCACGGGCAAGGTGCTATCCAGGGTGTCAGCTCAGCTTGAGAACTGGGGACAATAAACCAAATTAATGTTGAGGAGGAGGAAGAAGGATCAGGCAGGCTCCGTGCTAGCAGGGAGAGGCAGTGGCGGAGGCAGCAGCTCGGAGCTCAGCCCCTCTAGAGCCCTTCGGTCCGGAGCTCAGCTCCCTGCACCCAGGCCCGGCCATAAGCCTCAGTTCCTGGGCACGGGCCACTCCGGCGTGTCCACTACAAAATGATCTGGGGCCCTTATTCCTACCTCCCGGCCCGTCTTCCTCTTTCCCTCCCAGGGCTGGGCAGTGCTTTTAAATAGATTCCTCTTCTGCTCAAAACTAGATGCCCTGACGGCGGGTCACACACTCAGGGGGCTCGTGCTGGGTGCCGAGCTCTGCCCGATTCCTCCACGGCCAAGCCTGCAGAAGCAAGAGGCAGGGGGTCCGGCTCAGGCCCTGGTTTCTAGGGGCCAGCTAGAACGAGCCCGTTCTTATCTTTAATGAGTGAGCCTCCGTACAAAATGATTCCTCTGGAAAAACAGTTCTGTTTCTAAAAGCCACATTTGAAAAGGGCCACTTTGAAGTATAGAAAGGTAATCCCTGTAATGGATTATTTGGTGAAGGAAAAAAATTACAGAGAAATGGTCACCTGTCTTCATGAGCCATTCCAACAGTTTCTCTGGTCAACAGACTCTCCCCCACCCCTGGATCCTTCCTAGCTAAGATTTGTTTTGATGGAAAGCAAAACAAAGACACTAGGATAGCAGTAGTAACAAAGGTCACCCCTCAACCTGGTTATCTAGGTATGCACAGAGAAACCCCAGCCCCGTTCCTCCGGAAGTTTGCTGTTAGCGCATGTCAGTGCCCTGCAAGGGAGGCCTGGAAGCCACACCAGGGCCAAGGCTCAGGGGTGAAGACAGAGTCTGGGCCCATGACCCAGGTTCAACCCCGGGGACAGGGCCTTCCACAGTGAGCTTGGACCAGCCTCGTTGGGACAAGGGACGTGTATGTATCTGTTTGTGTGTGTGTGTGAGAAAGAGAGGGAGCATACACACAGATTCACACACACACATCTGGGAGGTGAGTTCTGAATTTGAAAAGTGCAAGGATCCACAAACTCCTGTCCAAGGGGCTACTTATGGAAGGCGGGGCTGCGGTGCTACAGCAGAGCCACAACAGGAAGTGGGGAAGTAAAACCAGTAGTTAAGTTAAAGCACCAGTAGTCAATGGAGCAAAGAGGAGAGAGAAGCCACGGTGCCAGGAAGGGTCCTGGTTGTGTCTGCTACTTTGTATGAACTCCCATCCCTCTATTCAGTGCACAGAGATGTTTCCTCCTCTGGATTTGCAGAAGTAAAACCAACCCTCCCAACCATGGGCCACTTAAGAGGAGATTAGTTAAGTTTCAGACAATGACAGTGTTACCAAGCTACTGGGTGACCTGTTCCCCCCCTCTGTTTGCATCGTCCATCTGTGTGTTTCACAGATGTGGAAATGTGATACTGTCCCTCCCAAGCATTTTCAGTATGGGTTTTTGTGACAAACCTTCACTGCTTCTCAGCCTTTTGGCTAAAATCAAGTGTGGCAAAATTTCTGTGAGGGGAAATCCTTCCATTTGAATGTGGGCAGAATACAGGATCGTAAATTAAAAGTGGGCTTCTCCGTCTGTTAAACACATCCGCTACTTGGGAAGGCCTCTGGGATCCGAAGCCCCTGTTCCTTTCTAAGATAATTGCTTTTTCTATTGGAGTTTTAGACTTTGTGCTTGTGAAGCTCTTAATTTTTTTCAATAGATGTAGGGGTGGGTTTTTCTTTTTCGCTCTGTGGATTGTGCTACAGGCCCACTGAAATGAAAAATTTGCAAGTTCCTTAATTCCTGGGAAATGACCTTCAATACTTTTTCACGTACTTCCTGTTCTCAGCTTTCTGTGCTTTTCCTGGGACTTCTACTGTCTGGAGGTGGGTAACGTCTACCCCCCCCCCTTACATCTTAGCTTTCCTTTTAGACTTGACCTCTTTACCTTGTTCTACTCCCCTTTAGGAGAATTCTAAGTCTGTCCGCCACTTACCGATCCATCCTTCAGCTTGCTTACCCTGTCTCTCTCATACACTGTGTCTTTTACTTCAGTCACCTTGTTTTATTTATAACTCACGTTTCTGCTGGGTTCTTTTCATGAATCCTCACTCTTGCTTGACGCGCTAGTATATGCTTTTCTCTGAACATAGTCTCTGTTTCTGCTTTGGACAGTTTGTAATGTGCAGCTTTGATCTTTCCTTTATCACGATTTTTCTCCTCAAGTGTTGAGTTTTTCCACTTTGTGATCTCAGGGATGGAAAAAGAACACAGCTACTGTGTGGTTCTCTGCACCAGGGAGGGGGCTTAAGGAGGGGTCAAGAGGCCCCAAACAGTGGAGCCACATCCCCTAGACTCACACCCAGTTACAGAAACAATGGGGTATTTATCTTGGTCCGGATTCACCTCCAACTGCAGGGAAAAGAGGTGGTTTGTTGCCAGTTTCTATATGCATGTTTCCTTCTTCCTTCTAGTTTCTGCAGTGTTGTTTGATGGAAGGAGCTTCAACCACATCAATTGGACAACTGGGTGGAAGTGTAGCTTCTAAACATATGATTAACTAATTTTAACTAAAAGCAAAATTAGAAGCAGAATAACTTACATATGAAGCCGAGAGGAGCCTCGCCTTGTTGGGGCTCTCTGAGAGACCCTTTATTACATGGTCTCCAATAGTCCTCCACCTGACCTGCAGAAATAGATTCTCTCACCGCAGGCGGGAGTCTAGAGCCCTGACTTCGGTGACGCCGTTCATTTCTGTGTCTGAAGGTTCTGCAGAACTTGAGGACTGACTCAAAATGACCAGAGATATTTCTTGATTGGCCAGTTCAAAACATCTCCCAGGAAGAAGGAAGTGAGGGTGGGTATCAGCAACCACTGGACTTCACTGAGAAGTGATACAGGAAAATAAAAACTCCCAACCTAAGACAAGTTCGTGTTCTCTAAAACTGAAGTACTAATTTTAGGAACACAGAGGTTAAGAGCAGAATATATTTATTGAGGGAAAGAAAGCTTCTGTCCAAGAGAGGGACAGAAGGGGGACCCAAGTGGGTTACCCGAAGACTCTGTCTTTTCTAAGGACTTTTATAGGGCAAAACCATGAGGTGAGGCGGGTCCAAGATAGGGGAAATGGACAAAACTATGGTCAGCCAATAAGACTGTTCAGGTAAAATCAATTAAATCGGGATCAAATAGGAAAATGAGTCATGTAGCAAGCAGGCTGGAATACAGAACAGGGGCTTTTCCTATAGGGGGTTGGGTCAGGGACTCTTCAAGGTGATCACTACCTAATTAGAATATCAGTCCCTGACGTCCATCCCTAGGGAGGTATGTGCTTGCATATTTGTTTAGTCCTTGGTCTTGAGCTCTGGCCCACAGGTATCTTATCTTGTCTTTCCTGTCAGCTCCCTCGAGGGTCCGGCCCTGTCTAACTGCCTATAATATTTCTATCTAACTCAGCTGCCTGTAACAGAAGGACGGGTTGGATGCTGCCACTGTAGCAGTGCTTGGCCTGTTGGGTAAGCACAGGACCCAGAGCTTCAGATTACACAGAACAGCAGGTCTGGGAAACAATAGACCCTTTGATATCACTTATGAAGAAGTGTCCCCAATATATCCTTCCTCTGAGAAACAGAAAAAAAAAAAGAGAAAGAAAGGCACAGAATTATTTCCTCTGCAATACACGTGCTATGCTAAGAATCTGGTGTGTATGGTGATTTATATCTAGATGTGCCCTGAAGCCTTGGGCGCTATAGGCAGGGCTTTGGGAAGGTGTGATAGCTGACTTACAGTTATGAGGTTTGTCGGGTTTGTTGAAAACACTGTATAACCACAGCATAAGCTGTAGCTCGTGTGGACACCAAATCTGACTCCACCACATACACAACTTCATGAATTCCCTTGCTGCCAACCCTAAGGGCTCCACATCTAAACCCAGGCACAGAATAAGATTTTATAGGAAGAAAGCAGTTCCACGGCTAAGAAAAAGCTAAGCGTAGGACTGGACTTCTCACAAGACCAAGATTCAGCATCTCGAAAGACATTCTGACCATCCGAACTGCTTTTCAGCACGGAGTGCCTTGAATCCGCCACATCTTTTATTCCCATTTCTTTTGTGAAGGGTAGTAGTCACAGACGGGTGCTGAGAATCTGATCGTTGAGAAATTTAACAGCGTTCAGTATAATAACGCTGACCTTTCTTGGTAATCACTAATACAATAGGCAAAAGTCATGTCCAGTTTAGTTTTTCTTTGACACATACTTAAAAGGAATTGGTTTTGTTAATGTGCGTCTTTTGATCTCCACTTACGTTACCATTTAACCACTTAATTACCCGGGGAAAATTACATGCATTTATCCCATGCACTGCTCTCTATTGCCACTAGGTGGAGCTCCAACCACGTCTGTGCCTGCAATTTGGGCCTTGATTGCTAAATTCTAGGCAGGTTCCAGTCTGAAGCCAGCCAGGGTTGACCACGTCCCGTGTGAATTACCTTCCTACACCCCCTCAAGTTTGCATGGGCCCCAGATGAAGATGACCGTGGAAGGACACTTTATTCAGGGAAGAAGAATTCTGTCTGCAGAGGCGAGGAAAACACAGTGAGGTGCTACTGAGGGGCCCAGGCTTCCTCGCCTGCCCTAGTGACACTGAACTGCGAGCCCCTGAGCCAGCTCATGCGCACTTCTTCCGCCGAAGAGATCTGCTGGAGGACGACGTGCCAGCCTGGGGACTGCGCTGCCCGGCCGCCCGCAAAGACAAGACTCTGTAGCTAAATCAGTTGACAGACGTAGGTCAGGATTGTGTGAGATACTCGAGAGAGCTCAGTTGCAGAAGGAAGGAAGCGTTCACCAAGGCCAGCCTCACGGAGAGTGGGCGCTTGGGGTGTGCCCTGGAAAATGCCGGGGAGAACTTCTAGCTGGGGCTCTCAAAGATTCCTAGCACCCTAGAAACTCAGCTCCAGTGTGACGGTTTACTTTATTGGGGTTCTGTATAAGCTTTGTTCGAATGAAGCATCCTACTTCCCCCTCGCAGTTCAAAACCACCAATATTGTCTAAGCTGCTAATTTTACAGCTGAGCTCATTAAAGCGCTTGGGGAACCTTCCCAAGGTCACACATAACTTGAACTGAACTCTAAAAGCTGAAATGTAGGGAACATTTTGCATATGCTAAAGAAGGGGGCACAGCATGAGCCTATGAAAACAAGAAATTGGCACCTGACAGTATGTAAAGTAGCAACCATTGTTAATTCCTATCATTTTGTTTGAGGTCATCTATTGGTTTTGTTGTTTTTGTGTTGTTTTGATTTTGTCTGCACTGCTGTTTTGTTAGTTATTTTTAATTTTTAAAAGAAAAAAGAAAACCCGCACCTGCACTGGGCCCCCAGGGTATCTGCCACCCCCTATGCACCCGGTGACAGGGTACATTTGCTTCTCTGATTCTATGTGAGAGATATATTCTCTTACCAGGGAAATAGACATGCAATACATATTTAATACCTATTAAATCCCAAATACATACTGATAGAACTTGAAAGCTTTGTCCAGGCAAATTAATTTCTGCTCCATCTTTTAGAGCTACTTGTTACTATTCTTAAAATGCCTCCAGTACAAGTAAGAAAAAAGCAGGATTCTGTCATGGAGCGTCTGATCCAGGGCTAGCAGTGAATATGCTGGTAAACACCTAATCGTATATAACCCCCATCTCTTTGTCCAATGTTGACCACTTCTCACTAATTCCTGTCTCCTGCTTATTTTAAGAACTGTGAAGTTAATTGGAGCCTAGCTTCAAGAGCTTTGACTAGAGTCAAGCATGCCAGTAGGGTAAGTGAAGGGTCAACACAGAGGCTGACTCTTAAAAAGAGGTGGAGAAGCTGGGAGTGGTGGCGAATGCCTGTAATCCCAGCACTTCCCCTCCTGGCTCTGTGCTCTCTGCGCTGCGAGTGTAAGTCACAGCTGATGCTGCAGAAGGCTCTAGGGCAGCTAAGGAATAGAACATAGGAACCTGTCATTCCATTGTGTGTCTATTAAACAAATGCCTACTTGTAGTAAACCACAGAGGTTATCCTGGGAGCAATACTGGGCAAAGTGGCTTCCAGGAACCATCATCTTAGGAAGCACCTTGAGGCCAAGTCCCAGGGCCACATTAAGAGCCACGGCCTGCTCTGTTTTTTTTTTAAAGATGATACAGAATTTCAGAACAAGGTGATAGCAAGGTAACAACGGTTGTTATATTACATATTGTTATCTTCAAAGTGGTTGCTCAGATAACCAGATATAGGCATGTAAGATTGATCAATTACACATTAATTGTTCCTTTCAATAAACCAATAGAAAAAAGAAAAATGTATATATAATTATATACAAGGATTGCTGGGATAAGTGTACTGCTGATGTCTATTGGTTTATGCTTAAATTTTTTTCCCTTGACCAATTTTTCAGCTTATACCTGTGTGATCAGAAAAACTAATTTGAAGACAGCAATATGCAACATAACAATTATTGTTGAATTCCTACCGTCTTGTTTAATGAAGCTCTGTATCATTTCTAATGGTTTTTTATTATTGATTATCATCTTTAATTGTCTGATTAATCTTGCATTCTTACATCTGCTAATCTGAGCAAATTCGTTGAAGATAACAATATGTAATATAACAACCATTGTTAATTCCTATCATCTTGTTTTGATTTTTTTTTTTTTTTTTTGTCTTTTTGAGACAGAGTCTCGCTGTACAGTTCAGGCTGGCCTTGAGCTCACTTTGTAGCCCAGGCTGGTCTCGAATGATCCTCCTGCAATGATCCTCCTGCCTCAGCCTGGCAGGTGCTAGGATTACAGGTATGCGCCACTGTGACCGGCCTTCATCTTGTTTTGAAATCCTGTATCATTTTTATTGTTTGTGTCTTCATTGTTGTTATTTTATTTTTTCTCTTTAAAATAAAAAAAATTTAAAAAAAATTTTTTTAAAAAATTAAAAAGCCTTCAGTATATTAAAAAGAAAAAAAGAGCCGTGGTCTGTAGCCCTCTAATTTTTCTCCCTTCTCCACTAGTCCCCCAGGTACCAGTCCTTTTTGCCCTTTCTACACCGTTTCCTGGGAGTTTTTTCTTCTAATACTGGCTAAGCTCAGGACGCACGTCCAGCTGCCTCTGCTACTCTTCCAAACCAACAGACAAGATTTTCTTCCTTGGTACACCTGGAGGTACTCTGGGGACTAGGAGCTGTTCCGAGAGTCAGTCGCCTTACTGCTTTCTTAAGGTCATTGTTCCTGGTCACAGCCCCTTTCAGTTCCCCGAACTTGGTGGATTCCTGACCTTTGACATTTCTGTCTCCTGCTCTGTGGCAGAAGCGGAACTCACGGAAGTTCCCCTCCTCCTGGTTAGTTGCTGCACCAGCTGCCATTACTGAGCCCACACAAGAATATTATGTCATACACTCCTCCAGCACCTCTGAGGGTCCTCAGGTCAGCATTACAGAAGAAGCAGGGCCAGACAGATGAAGTCACTTGCCTAAATTCACATGGAGAGCACAGCTAAGGGACCGGAACTAGGTCTGTCTGGCACTGAGGACAAGCTCTTGACTGCCACACCCTGTCCTCCGTGGGCCTCTGCTAGGAGTAGCCCTTTGCCAGCATCAGAGCTGAAGGCACAGAACGACAGAAACAAACAAGCATTAGAGACACCACCTGGGGACCTCCTAAGAATCAGGAAGACCAGGAGCTTCTGAAGACCACAAGCCGGGTGATTCCAGTCTCACTGTCTGACCATACAGACACACACAGACACACACACACAGACACACACACACACACACACACACACACACACACACACAGACACACACACACACACACACACACACCTCCCTCCTAACATTTCTCCATCTTGGAGTTGACTGTCCTTTCAGTAAAAGGGGCACAGTTACCACAGAAGATGTGACAATGGGCATTTCCTTTGGGTCTTACCGAGCCAGAATCACCTCTGTTTCACACAGTTAAGGTTTTTTAACCTCATTCAATCCAGTCCCTCCTAAGTGCAAAATTCTCATGACTCCAGTGCTTTCTCCCCCCCCTTCTGTGACTTGGCATTTCTCAACCCCACCAGCCAGTGGGTGTTGCTGAGTGGCACTTGGTAGCTTCAATTATAAAAGATTCTTTCTATTATTTTCCAGATGTAATATGACCATGTAAAATTCAATGTGACTTTCAGAACACACACAGACATAATTAAAGCATGTAACACCCCATGGCTTGCTGCAACCAATCAATACTGCCACTTCCTACCACATGCTGTGAACGCTGGCCAAGCCGCAGCCCTGCGCACCCAGCCAGGGGTCCCCTAACACCTCTCCCACCCCCGCAGTTGAGAATAACTGAGCAGAACCTAGTGCACCCGCTTATGGTACCATAAAACTCCACCCAGGGAAGAAGAAACAAAAATGGTTGTTACATTTTCTGTTTCTCATTACTCTATGCAAACCTCCCTCCCAACTGATCTCTCCCTCTTGGAGTTGATTGTTCGTTCTCTCAGTAAAGGGGCCGGAATTACCATGGGTGAGTAATAGCCAGGAGTGTCACTGCATGTCAGAAGGAAGCCATATGTGTCTGCAGCGTTGTCATCAAGGGGCAACACCCTCCTGTTCATCTCAAGCTTCACGTCTTAGGAAACTCAGCAGCTGTCTACACAGCACCCACCCACTCACTCCTCCTCAGGGAATTTCCCATTGCTTTTTAGGTCATGAAGAAACGCGGTTTCATAATCCTTGAACATTCACACGGTGCTGGGGAAATGAAAGCCAACAATCAAACTGGAACATTTCCATCCTGACTGGTTAGGAGGAGCATGGTGACACGGCAGGGAACAAATGCCAGGGGCTTCTGCTGCTGCCCAAAGCAATGGTGTGCCTTTGAACCTGGTTGTGCTATCAAAAGGAGGAGGCCTGCCCAGGCCAGGTAAACAGCAGCAGGCCAAAGAGATAGGCTCCAAGTGGAGAAGAAGATAAACCCAATCATGGACACCATGTACTCACTGAAGGGACTTCCTTTTAAATGCATGCAAAGTGCCCCCTCCTGAGAGAAGGGCTATATAAGGACTACACACCTCTACTGGAAGATTTGGAGAAAAAGACAATAAAGAGCTCAGCTTCTGTTTACAAAAAATGTCACAGGGCCAGGCATGGTGGCGCACACCTGTAATCCCAGCACTCGGGAGACTGAGGCTGGAGGATCATTGGGAGTTTGAGACCAGCCTGGGCTACAAAGTCAGCTCAAGGGCAGCCTGAACTGCATAGTAAGAGCCTGTCTCAAAAAGACTAAAAAGAAAAAAAAAGTTACAGTCGGCTTTTGGTGTCCGTGGCTTCCACACGTATGAATTCAATGAACCATAGATTAAAAAAAATTCAGATAAATATTGCATCTGTACTGAAAAATGGACAGGCTTTTTCCTTATGATTCCTTAACAAATACAATATGAAATTATTCACCTAGCATTTACATTGTCTTAGGTATCATGCGTGATCTAGAGATGATTTTAATTTACACAGGAGGATGGGCATGGTTATTTGCAACCACCATGCCATTTTGTAGAAGAGACTGTGTATCCAAGAGTGTTGTAATCTGGCAGGTGCTGGAACCAAACCCCAAGACCCAAGTGACCACTGTATTTTTGATTCAATGGGATTTTATAGGAGTCTTCAGGAAAGGCCCCCGTGAGACAGGAGAGTAAAGCAGAGTTTCTCCTCTTTACAGCACTCAAGCAAACACACTGGGGGTAGGAGGCATTGTCCAGTATTGCCAGGATTCTGCCAAGGGGCAAAACTGAAATGTTGTCCTTGAGATCTCTTCAGGATCATTGCAAATCTCCATTGCCTTGACTGGGGAAGCCCCAGAGCTCCCTGAATTTGACCACCAGGATGTAATTCTCTGAGTCCTCTTGCTTGAAGCTCCTGAGTCCCCTCCAGCTCCAGTCTCTGCAAAGCAAGTTGCCCAACACACTGGCACAAAGAAATTCACTGTTGTAGGGCTGGGGATATAGCTCAGTGGAATAAGCGCCTGCCTAGCAAGCGCAGGGTCCTGAGTTCGATCCCCAGTACCGCAAAAAAAAAAAAAAAAAAAAAAAAAAAAAAAAAAAGACTTGTAGAAATTCACTGTCGCTTTACCGGAAGCCAAAACTCCTCCAGCCGGAAACGGAGTCAGGGTATTACAGTACACTCCTGAAATGGGATATTAAGTAGCAATATAAACAAGGGCTGGAGCTACACGGAGACACACAAGAAACGGCTAATCAGGGTTGCAACTGGAGGGCAGAATCAAGGCTGAGGCAACAACAGGAGGAAGTACATATTTGTATATTTTTTGAACAATGAGCCAGAGTTACTTTAAAAACATTTCTGATGAGGAAGAGTGGTTGGAGAAGCCACTCCCCCAGGTGCACTGGACAAGAGCCCGGGAGGAGGACGGGGAATCTGCATCTACACCTCACAGATTGAAGAGATTTCTGGTGCTAAAGCTGCTTCTTGAACACCTGCTGCCAAGTGCTGCAGCCCCGCCCTCCGACATCGCACCCTCCGCTCCGTGGGGTCCACACGTGTCCTCATTCCTCCACACACCAGACTTCTCCCTTCCACCTTCTCTCAGAGATCTACCACCGAGCCAACAGGGCTCTGCACGCGATGGAATCACCCTGCCACCCTGGAGCACAGGAATTGCCACATTTCTTCGTTTCTCTGCAGAAAATTAAGAACAGTTCACTCCCCACCCACTTTGCCCCTGCCCTTCCCTTGGGATGGTGAGAGAGCTGTAGGGGCCTCGGTTTCTACCATTCAGGAGACTCCTCGGGGGCCCTGGCTCCATCATGGCAGCCAGTGAGCTCCCAAGCCCTGTCTCCTCTAGGGCAGGGAAGGGCCTTGATCTTTCTTGGGGTTCCCAGTCATGGGGATTCCACGCTCCTTTCCAGGGACCCGCAACCCCGTTTCACTCTTTCCACCCCAGGTACATCTGGGCTCAAGTACTGGATGGTGAGAGGCCCGTGTATGACCCCCCCACGTAGGCCAGCCCTCTCCACCTCAGGACCTGGCTACTCGCTTTCTGCCCTGAAAGCCCAGGGTCCGTCCCCTGCCTCTCTGCAGCTGCTCCTCACATTTCAAAACCAATGCTGCCTTTCTGAGACACAAAAGAGCTAGAGACACTGACCATTTCCTGCCCCAAACAAGGGAGGCACAACTCAATTTCCTTTGAAAGAAAAGTTAATTCACTTAGGGATCATCAACCCAACACCTTATCACCTCGATAAAGCTTTGAGCTTTATATGACAGAAACATACTTTGCAGAAATAAATGAGAATATTCCCAGAGGGATCATTAGAGAAAAAGCTATTCGGTGGCACTTGGTAAAGCACAGTTAGGAAGATCTTTGGCAGGACCATTACGAAAGGTATAGAACCACAGCAACAGGGTCTTGCCTTGGTGGGGAGAAATGTGTTTGCTCCAAATGCAGCATGGACAGTGGGTAGGAAACCCCAATCTAGCTAGCAAATGGTAGCCAGAAAAGTACAAAGAGGAAGCATCAGGGGTTAAGGAGGATTCTGGCTTCCTCAGCCTAACAGGATTCTTGGCAAGGATAGACCAGGGTGAAGAGACATCACCTGGGGGATGGTAGAGGACGAGAAACCTGGTCACGTGTCAAGGAGGGTGAGATCATCTGAGTGGTCAGGTATCAAAGAAGGATGAGGGGGTCTTGCTAAACTGACTGGAAGGATTCTTTGCTAAAACTGAATTTTACAAAGAAGTATAGAATTGGGCCTAGCAGAAGATTCAGAAGCCTAACTAAAGTTTGTACAAGCAAAGAATCTTGGTCAGGAGGCAAAGGCAGTTCTTAGCAGGGGTCCCTGAGAGCTCTGTGCCTGGATTTAATGTCATGGAAGTGCAATATTCATGGCCAGCTGGAACCTCTCAAGGTGGTCAGCTTCCCAAGGCCCAGCAGCCAGCCCCAGGACCCACCTCCCCACAAAGACAAAAAGGCCGCCATTGAGAGTCTCAGCTAAAGGAGGGGAGATCTTGGACAGGAGCCTAAATCTAAGCAGACTTCAGGGTTTTACCTTAATTGGTCTAGAGTCAGGAGCCCCAGGCTGGTAATTTTAAAGCTTCCAGGGAGAGTTCCATGGTTCAGATAGGATCAAAAATGATTACGCAAAGCCCTGAGGTTTTAAGTTTCCTCTGTGCTGTGCGTTGATTTCCCCATCCCGTTTCTCTCCCTCTATTGTGTGTCCTCAGACAAACACATGGTTATCTCTTGTCAGACTTTCCGTGCTCCCACAGTCACTAGGTGACCAGGAACCAAGGTCCTCTGTTCCTGTGTACGGACCTTCCTCCCCCAGGGTGTCCCTTCTGCTACCCTGCATGGTGGACACTGAGGCCCAGTAACCCCTCTAGTCCTTGTGGAGGGAGGGTGGCTGCCGCTGCCATAACCAGCTGGGACCCATTGCCTTGGGAGCCAGAGGAAAGGTGGGGAAGCGGGATAGCCATAAAGTGCAGCACAGGGCAAGACCTGAGGTCTGCCATGCTGGCTGAGCAACATAAACAGCATTTGAGGAGGATAGGCCAGCTTCTACAAGATACGTGGTGTGAGATACCGACTCCCAGGACCGCGGTCCTATTTAGCGGGGACTCCTACTGTGAGATGGGTGTAACCGACCTTCTGGATGTCTGCCAGTCGAGGCCCAGAGATCAAAGCCATAAAAGACAAAAGGGATAAGAAGGGGCTGATATTTTGCCCTTTGCCCTCCAAGATCTGCCCCGACGCAGGACATGAGGGGACGTCTCTGAGGATGGGACTCTGGTGAGGCACCCGGCTCCTCAGTAGGGGGAGTGTCGAACCCCAACGGACAGGGATTAAACAATATGCACAGTGCTAAAAGGAAAGCCACTAACAAGAGGAGTGTCTGCCTCCTACCAGAAAAGAAAAGTCATTGGTTAGGCAAGAGAGTGGCCCGTCCTGGCAGACGACACAGCTGGTAGACCTGAGGGAGCCAGAGGCTCTTCACGTGTCCCCAGAAGTAAGCCCTGACACCTTCACTGAACTTGATAGTGCAAAGGGGCTTCATTTCAATTACTTGTGTGCTCTTAAACACGCAGGGGAAAAGTATTACACAGAGTATTACACAAAGCAGTTCATAACATAAAGAATACTCAGCATTGAAAAGGGCACCTTTACCTCTTCCTCTTTGAGATTAAGGAGGACAGAGTTTTTTGTGGGGAATTCCAATTAAACTTTTTCCCGTTTTTTTCTAAATCTTAATATTTTTTCACCCAAAAATGTTTCAAATTGAGATACATATATACATTTCATTGAGTCATATGCACGCTATTCTTACATTTTCTTTTCTTTCTTTCTATTTCTGAGACAGGGTCTCACTATGCAGTTCAGGCTGGGCTTGAGCTTACTTTGTAGCCCAGGCTGGTCTCGAACTTGCAATGATCCTCCTGCCTCAGTGTCCCAAGTGTTAGGATTACAGGCATGAGCCACCACACCCGGCTCTGTTCTTACATTTTAAAATTCCTACACAAGGCTCCAGACTTTGATTTTTTTGGTACCAGGAATTGAACTCATGACCTTGTGCTTGCCAGGCAGGCACTGTGCTGCTGAGCTATATCCCTGGCCCCGGACTTTGATTTTTAGACGCTAGAATCACAGGCATCTCGTCCCTTACTGTGCTAACAACTGCATCCTACCTACCCGCTGGACACACCAAAAGGTGCTAATAAGACCACTGAGAAACAGATACAGGGCTGGGGATACAGCTCAGTGGCACAAGTGCCTACCTGGCAAGCACCAGGTCCTGAATTCAACTCCCGGTATCAGAAAACAAAAACAAAAACAGGTACACGTTTCAGCTATGTGCATGAGAGTCTGTCAATTAAACCCTACACTTGGTGGAGCAGAAGTGAACTATGAAAGTCATCTCATGAAGGAGGAAAAGACGCTGGCCAAAAGCAACGGAGGAAAGGGCTCCTCGGTGTGGGGAGGCCAGCAGGCTCCCGGCTCCTCCCAACTCCTTTCCGCGGCTTTCCAGTGGCGCCGTTTGCTCCGCAGTCGCTGTCAGCTCCTGTTTCTGTTTCCCAGCTTCCACTTCTTTTAGTTTTACCTGGGACTTTTCGGCCAAGCCATTCCAAATACAACGTCCGCTTACACGGGTGTCCAGTGGTGGTTTCTGAGGAGGACAAGCTGTCCTTTCTCACTCTGTCCCTAAGTGATTCATTTCCTTTAACACCTGCAGTTCATATTTAAAGCAGATTTTTACGACCAGTTTTACATAAAGTAGCTGTCACTTCTGTTTCAGGCAGGTGCTGCTGCATACTTGATGCTAACAGCGTCAAAAACAGAAACTTAATGTTCTGGTGCACTAGTAACTTTATTTATTTTTTGTCTTTTTGAGATAGGGCCTCACTATGCAGTTCAGGCTGGCCTTGAACGCACTTTGCAGCCCAGGCTGGTCTTGAACTCTCAACGATCCTCCTGCCTCAGCTTCCTGAGTGCTAGGACTGCAGGCGCGTGCCACCACACCTGGCTACTGGTAACTTATTAGCCCAAGCAGTCTGCATTTCTCTTAAATGACCACCTCCCTCGTCAAACACACCTCATCACCCATGGGATCACTTTATTTGTTTTTTTTTTTTTTTTTTGGCGGTACTGGGGATTGAACTCAGGACCCTGCGCTTGCTAGGCAGGCGCTTATTCCACTGAGCTATATCCCCAGCTCCCACGGGATCACTTTAGCCAGCTGTTTCCCAAGAAAAGTTTGGAAGCTCTTTTGTTTTGCAAATCTTTTATTGCTCACCCCAGCACTCCTGACGGTGGTGCTGCTCATACCTTAGTGTATAGCAAGCAGCCCCTGAGTGATTGTGTGTGAGCCTGAATTTCCTGCCACTGAGCAGTTTTTAAAATGACTGCTTTAATCCCTGCCCCTGAGCCAGTCTTTCCGTGTTTGTGTGATCTCAGGGCCTCCCTGCCCTGCTCTTTGAGCATCTCCGGGCTCCACCTGCCTCCTGCTCAAGCTGGGACCCAAGACTGGCTGTTCGGAGCCCAGGACCCCCTGTCCTCTTGGACTTGCACTGTGGCCGTGTGGCCTGCCCCTGCCTGTGGACCCTGAGCGTCCCTGCCACCAGCCCTGAGCCGCAAGGTGAGCCCCACGCCTGCCAATGTAAACCCCCCCCCCCCCCCCCCCCCCCCCCCCCCCCCCCCCCCCCCCCCCCGGCTGGCCGGCCCGGCCCTTCCCCGCGGCTGTCACGACGGCGCTTCACAGCCTTCTCTCCCTCTGCACTTATTGCTGCCTCTGCCCCAAACAAAACAAAACAAAGCAAAACACGTACGCAAGGCTCCCTGCTACTAAGGCTCGCTCCTCTCAGTCCTGCCAGGCCTGCAAACTGTTGTTCTACATCTTCCCCTTCTCCGCCCTGTACTTGAGAGCCTGGTCTACGCTGGTTTTCTTGGCCTCCTTTCCTCCTACTCACTATCGTTAGAAACCTTGAACATGAGAGCGATACGTGCATATGATAAATACATGCTTTTTGTGTGTGTGTTTTTGAGACAGGGTCTCACTGTGCAGTTCAGGCTGGCCTTGAGCTCGCTTTGTAGCCCAGGCTGGTCTCAGACTCACAATGATCCTCCTGCCTCAGCCTCCTGAGTGCTGGGATTACAGGCGTGCGCCACCATGCCTGGCCGCATGTGGTAAATACTTAATAAAGATAGAAAATAAACGCATCTTTCCCATCTGACTGTGTCATTCTCCCCAAAGATGAATGAGGATGTTTATTAATTACATTAATTAGTTGACTAATTGGGGTCTTGAGTCTCACTTCAGAGAAAAAATGCTGACCTATACACAGTGTGCCTCTGTATTACATAATATATGTTTGCCTACACGTGCAGCTGTAGACTTACAAGAAAACTTGTAAGCTGACTCACCAGATCAGTTTCAATCAAAATGCTGAATTTTGTTAAAAAAAAAATCCAACATTCTATCCTGGCACAAGTGTCTGGGCTGTCCCTGGTGAGAGACTGAAAATAGACGGGGGCAATGATAAAGGAGTAACTTCTTATTATTAGAATTTTATAAAATAGATGTTTATTTCTTATTCAATACATACATCAATTAAAATTTTTATCCTTTTTTAACAAAATAGGTCATCTCCAAAACTTTATAAAAATGAAAACAGAGACAAAATAATATACATAGTATAAGTCTGTTCAGATGTTTCAAAGTCAAGGCTTTAAATAGTTCAGCATATACAGTACGTATTGGTGCTAAAGAAAACATGAGCATGTGATGACAACTGGAAATTTAGGTCAGTAGCAAGAACAGGTTTGTTTTCCTACTTTGCTACTTTCCTTCAGGTTTGAGATTTTCAAAGTGAAGGGGTAGGAAAGAGTTAAAAATCAGCGAAAGTTAATGTATACTGTTTGGGGATAGTAACGTGGGTATGAACGATAAAGAAAATCGTGATCAAAATCTGGCTCAGGGCTAACTTGGGAAGAGGACTTCTGGGTGATGATGACCAGTTTGTGCGGAGCTGCCGGTGTGGGCCACTATATGCTTTGGTTTTTTTTTTTCTTTTTGAGGCAGGGTTTCACCATGCACTTCGGGCTGGCCTCGAACTCACAGCAATCCTCCTGCCTCAGCCTCCTGAGGGCTGGGATTACAGGCATGAGCCACCACATCTGGCTTCGCCACTATACACTTAATAATTTTTTTTTTGAGACAGGGTTCACCATGCAGTTCAGGCTGGCCTTGAACACACTTTGTGAGCCAGGTTGGCCTTGAATTTGAATCCTGAGTGCTGGGATTACAGGCATGCACCACCACACCCAGCCTAGATAGTTCTTATACAAGCACCAATTCTGAATCTTATTAAATTTGGTATTAGGTAATACATTCTTTTAAGTAATTTCCATGAACTGCAGTATGACACCTCAATTTTGTCTGCTCTTTGGCTGATATCCCAATATATACAACTTAAACTTTTGTGTTTTTGTTATTGTTGTTTTTTGATTTTTTGGTCTTTCTGAGACAGGGTCTCACTATGCAGTTCAGGCTGGCCTTGAGCTCAGTTTGTAGCCCAGGCTGGTCTTGAACTCAAAGCAATCCTGCTGCCTCAGCCTCATGAGTGCTGGGATTACAGGCATATGCACCGCGCTCAGCCTAAACTTTTGTTTTAAGACAACTCTGGGTGAAAGTTTTACAATTACATAAAATATTATGCCTAGTTTACATTGTTCATGTCACTTTTTGGTTTGTTTTTTTGTCTTTTTGAGACAGAGTCTCATAACACAGTTCAGGCTGGACTTGAGCTCGCTTTGTAGCCCAGGCTGGCCTTGAACTCACAACGATCCTCCTGCCTCAGCCTCCCAAGTGCTGGGATTACAAGAGTGTGCCACCACGCCCGGCTTGTTCATGCGACTTTTGCCTACTTTCTATAGCTTCTTCTGATTTCCTCACTGGGATTTCACAATAATTTTTGTGACACTGTCAAAGGCAAAAGATAGTCAAAATTTCACATTTTCAGACTGACTTTGAATGTAGCTCGCACCAGCCCACCTGGCTGTCACGTGTCCTCTAAATCAGCATCAAAATCTAAGTCAGCATCACTTTCTTCATTTCCTTTGTGGCTTCTTCCATGGTTAGATCTTTAATTACCTTTAATGGTTTCTGGTGCTTTATTAAGCAGAATAACAATGTTTTCTTTCTTTCCACATTCCGCACAAACTCCCAAGTTTGTAGGCACAGGGTCTACACATGATGTGGTGAGGATCTTCCACGGTCTTCTGTAAACATTTAATGTACTTTGTAGGTTTTGATAATGGTTTATATTTGCTCTATTTCGCCCACCATTCAAGAACTTCTTGACAACACTGACATACTCCATCATGGAGTTTTGCATTCTTTTTCCAGCCTTTCCGCTCCGGGAGGTCAGCACACGTGACTCCCAGCAGAGGTCAAAGATCAGCCTCCGTCCTCCAGCTCCGGCATAGAAACTCGCTGTTTGAGTGCCCTTTTTTGTTTTTTTCCTGAGACAGGGTCTCCCTCTGTAGTGCAGGCTGGCCTTGAACTTGTTTATGTAGCCCAAGCTGACCTCAAACTTGAGGCCATCCTCCTGCCTCAGCCTCCCAAATGCTGGGATTACAGGCGTGCGCCACCATACCCAGCCAAAATTTTTATTTTGGTGCCTTTCACCTTACTATAAAAGTAAAAATTGAATAGTATATTTAAAAAGCAAAATATAAGTAATGCTATTAAAGTATTAGATCAAACTTATCTCTATAATACTGAATTCTTTAATGTTTTTCAAACTTTAGCTTACATGACTTTACACAAAACTATTCACAGTCAGAGCATTTAGTGCGTATCTGCTTGCCAAAGGAAAGGACTAGGGACATGATTCACACCCCTTACATCTGGACTACTTATTTTAAATGGGGGGGTGTTCTTCCCAGGAGATATTCGTACGGTCTGCAGATATCATCTCTGTTTTTACAATTTAGAGGTGATACTATTGGCATCTAACGATAGTTCATTATTTTTAATGGCTTCAAAATAGCCAGTTATATGGATTTATTCTGGTTTGTGTCACCATTTCCATATGGGAGGACATCCGGGTCACCCTCAGGGTAGTTGTTATCATGATTGGAAACAGCACCATAGGAGGGGTGGTGCCTGCACAGACCTATGGTGACGGTTCTGCTCTCCCAATGCCCCCCACTCGCCTAATTCCTTTCCTGTTACACTATCCGAACATCTGGGGCCGGCTCCTTCTGACAACTCCCCCTTAAATGAGGTTTTCCTGGGCCAGCCTTTGCAGCAGGTCTGCTGGGATTCCGCGCCTTCCAAGAAGTTCCTATGACTCAGGATGCGGCCAGGAGACTGTTTGCCAGTGAGACAAGCAGGCGGAGGAGGGTAATACGGTCATGTGTGGCTGTGACCCTCCGGGCGGCCGTTCACCCGGTGGGAAACTCATGTTCCTTCCGTGCCCGACTCTGCTCTTCCCCTGAGACTGTTCATCCTCGGTTCTAGGCACAGCGCAGCAGACCAACTGGTGAATGCGACCCTAACCCCCTCCTCTTCCATATTTTACTCCTTAAGAAGGCTTCTCTTGGAGCCTGTCTTAGCTGGTTTGGGGAGAAAAGGTACAAACTCTGACATTTTTACCAGGCCAAGTAGGAGAGCAGGGCAGGGACTGTAAGCTGATGGTCCTCGGTCAGTTCTGTCACTTTTAGCCAGCTCTAGAAAGGAAGACCAGCCCATTGCTGGTGGCTTCCTGTACATGATGTGGTATTTACCCTTCACTGTCCTCAGCTTCGCCTCCCAGTTCTATGCAACAAGAAAGTTCCAGCCAGTACACCAGTGTTTATATGACTGTGATGCATCTTGACACTATATCTGTGACATCATTGTGTTCCACTTGACATAGCTCTGCCTCCTTTTTAGAAAGCATTTTAGCCGGGCATGGTGGTGCACGCCTGTAATCCCAGCACTTGGGAGGCTGAAGCAGGAGGATCCTTGCGAGCTAGAGGCCAGTCTGGGCCACTAAGTGAGTTCAACACTCGTCTGAACTGTGCAGCAAGACCCTGTCTCGAAAAGACAAATAATAATAGTAATAATAATAAAAGCACTTTGTCTCATTGGTACATTAATATGAAACTGTCGCCCATCTAATGGGTATTTAGGGGGAGCCCCTGTCAGTGTGCTCTCTCTTATTGTCAACGGGGGCTTAGCAAGGGGGAGCAGCCCCTTAGAGACCGCTTGGGGCATGAATACACAAGAAGGTCTGCCCAGGAAATGGCTGTACTGGGAATAACATGCTGACAGCTACTTCCCATTCAGCTGTAAATTTAGGGCCTTTTTTCTTTTTGACTTTTTGAGACAGGATCTCGCTATGCAATTCAGGCTGGCCTTGAGCTCACTTTGTAGCCCAGGCTGGTCTCCAACTCACAAAGATCCTCCTGCCTCAGCCTTCAGAGTGCAGGGATTACAGGTGTGTGCCACCATGCTCTGCTTCAATTGCAAATTTTTTTTTTTTTTTGTCTTTTTGAGACAGGGTCTTGCTATGCAGTTCAGGCTGGCCTTGAGCTCACTTTGTAGCCCAGCCTAGTCTCGAACTCACAAAGATCCTCCTGCCTCAGCCTCCAGAGTGCTGGAATTAGAGGTGTGTGCCACCATACCTGGCTCAATTGCAAATTTGAGGGAAGCTTTGCTGAGTCCTTCCCACTTGGTGCTTGGTTAGATTTCCAAGAAAAACACGTTTTCAGAAAAGCCCAGCTTTGTGGATTTATCTTCACTCCCACTTGGAGCCATTTTCCTCTTTCTCTCAAGCAGGGCTGTGATTGTACCTCATGATGTCTTACACCTCATCGCAGGATTATACACGTGATGTCTTGCACGCGCATCATCTGTTCCTCATCCCAGATCTGTGACTCCAAACGAAAGGATAAAATGTCAATCTTACTTGCAAGCTGTGTCCCAGTTGGGCTTGGACATTCAGTGCCCCTGGGGAGCAGCCGCCACCTCCCTGGGGTACACTCAGCCTTCCTTCCCTGATGTGAATTTCTGCCTGCGCCGGGGAGGTTTCAGGGCAAGCAGCCAGCAGAAAAATGCGAAGACAGCAACACTCGCTCAGGGTTTGGGGTGTGAGTAGGTCAGCTTTGGGACCTCACCCAGGCTGAAATTGCTGTCCCTCTGAGACTTTGGGGTCCGCACTGTGGAGCAGGGGAGAGAGTACTGGCTTTGGACTCCCTGACCTGGGCACGACACCACACCTCGTCCTCCCTGCCAGGAGCCTGGTCAGATCTCCCTACTGTACTGGCCCACCCTGTGTCCTCCACTGCAAATGGCAGCGCTGATACTTCCTGTAGGGGGATACTCCTGTGCTCGGGAATTAGCACTTTGACAGCCTTGCTGGAGATCCGTAGGCTTGGAAGGCGCTGCAGTGAGTCAAAGATAAAACCCTTGACTCAACAGTAGAAGCCCTGCCTTTCATTTCAGTGTTTTTAGCTTTGTTCACCTTAGAGATATTCCCACCGGTTGCTCCTTCCTACTTTGTTCTAGGAGTTAGCATCCTTCCGGAGGAATTCCTGTCTGCTCAGGAATCTATTCCTCTGCATCGGAGGTCTTCAGTCAGGCGAAGGGGACACTGCGTGCGTGTGGTGCACTCCTGTAATCCCAGCACTGGGAAGGCTGAGGCAGGAGGATCATTGTGAGTTTGAGACCAGCCTGGGCTGCAAAGTGAGTTCAAGGCCAGCCTGAACTGCACAGTGAAATCCTGTCTCAAGAAGAAAGAAAAAAAAGAGAGAAGGGGAAACCATCTCTGCACTAGAGATGAACCCAATTTTCTCCCAAAGAGACCATCATTGCATTCTGTTACTAGTGTCTGGGTCAGGCATGAGGCCATGTCATCATCTCAAGCAAGTGTGCTGTGGGATAACTTCAGAATGGTCCTTTGTTTCCTCTGGACACTGTTGTCCACAGGTGGTGCCCCCTCCAGGCAGAGGAGGAGTGTGTTGGAAGGAGTGTAGCTGCTGCCGCCTCTGCCTCCTACCTCTGAGCACAGGTGTGTGGGCACCAAATGCGCAGACTGGGCCTCTCACAAGTACGCAGATGGCAGGGGCAGTGGGGACCCAGAACATCTCAGAGATCGCAGCCCCGAGGCCTGGGCTCACTGAGCCTCAGAAGCAACCTCCTCCCCTGGGCCTCCCCACAGGTTAGAAACATGAACTCTTCCAGTCAAAACTAGTTTTTAAAAACAATAATGCCTGCTGATATATGATGGTGTGTTTGTTTTATTTGGGGCAGTTGATACATGTACTTAACAAATCTTAATTTCTTTTTTTTTTTTTTTTTGAGACAGGGTCTTGCTGTGCAGTTCAGGCTACACTTGAACTCACTTTGTAGCCCAGGATGGCCTCAAACTTGCAATGATCCTCCTGCCTCAGCCTCCCAAGTGCTGAGATTATAGGCATGTGCCACCATGCCTGGCTCTAACATATTTTAATTTCAATTCCATTTCATATTCTGTTACTTTCTACTAGAAATGTCCAAACTGATAAACCTGGCTAGTTCCTGCAGCTTCAGAACCTGGGGTATTATGTTCTGCTTGTTCAGAACTCTGAGTCAGTCTGCCTTGCCCACAAGTTCCCCAAAACATGTTAGAAGGAATCTAGGTTACAGCCGAAAGTAGCCCTGAACCCTCCTTCCACCCCTAAGACAGTCATCCCAAAGCAGCAGGGATAGAAGCCCCACACTGAGTCATGATCTCAGCCCAACTCTCTCTTTTTTAACTTTTTTTATTTTTGTCTTTTTGAGACAGGGTCTCACTATGCAGTTCAGGCTGGCCTTGAGTTCACTTTGCCCAGGCTGGTCTCGAACTCACAAAGATCCTCCTGCCTCAGCCTCCCAAGTGCTCAGATTACAGGCGCGTGCCACCGTGCCCGGCATTAACTTTTATTTTTATTAGTATGTGTGTAGCATGTAATGATTACATTAACCATGGGGACCAACTCCCCCTTTGACTTACTTGGCCCATCTTTCATAACAAGCCGGTTACGTTTGTCTTCTTTCATTACCTGGGTTTGGCAACCTGCAAGACGGCCTCAGGGTAACACCCACCCCTCACCCACCCCATCCACCTCCACCCCACGCCTCCATCCAGACTTGTGCTTTACTAATATGTCAGAAACTGCAGGTGGGCAAACTAATAAATGATAAGAATAGCCCAAGGGAATAATGGCTTGTTCTTGAGCTCCGAAAAATTGAGAAATACCCTGTGACTGGGATTAGCTATTTGTAATTTGGCCAGAAACTTCCATCTGTGAAAAGGTAACCCCCCCATCTATGATCCATATAAACTGTACCTAAAGCAGCCTCCTGGACAAGATGGGCCTTCAGGATGAGAACCCCAGCTATCTTCTGATCAGCTGGTTCGTCATAATAAAATTCCTTCTCTACCACCTCCCTGCCTTGCCACTAATTGGCTTCTGTCTGTGGCCAGCAGACAACGCTGTGTGTGGGAACAGGACACCCTGTGAGGTACGCTGCCTTGACACTGGGGGCTGGGAAAGAGCAACACAGTGCTGCTCCTCTCTCCCCACTGGAAAGGGGCTCAGTTTGGTTCACCTGGCATGAATACGGTAGGGGCTGTTCTTGCCCACGAGCTCAACAGCAAGAGTAGGACCACTGTGGGGTGAACTATGGGGAAGCTGCCAGACATGACAGTCTTGAACTTAAATAAGAACAAGAAACCTCGGTGGGACCCAGGGACTCTCAGATCAAAGCATTGGTTGATGAGATTCCATGTCTAGACTGTGCCTAGATCTTAGAAATTGCAGCCACCATGATGGGAAGCAACTTATCGCCCCGACCTTGGTTGAATTGAATGTCATCCAAGCCAGAAACCATTTTCTCATTCCTCTAGTCAGTCTTGGATCCAAACTATCTGCCCTTTGAAGTTGCCGCGAGGGTCAGGGGCGGGACGTAAAGCTCTGAGCACGGAGCGGGGCACACAACGGGTACCTAGTCAATGGGTGTCAGCATAGGGAGCCCTGCAAAGAGGTTGAGGGGGTGGAACAGTCTGTTCAGAGACTTCTAAGAGTCAGGTGCAGTCGTCCTCCATGGTCAAATGCAGAGAGGGCCAGGGAGAGCTTCACACTGGATTAGACCCTGAAACAGGACCGAACCACAAAGCAGCACCTTCCAGTATACGAGGCTGCCAGCCCGCTCATTCATCTGAGCGCCGACCCGACGGCTGGAGTAGGGTCTTGAGGGCAGCACAGAGCCCAGGCAGCCAATACCTGCTCTGCTGCCCCTACGCAGCGCCCTCAGGCTCTGTGCGAGCCAAGACTGGGCCCGGGTGGGCTCGGGTAACCCCGTGAGCTCTGCCTGCTCCAAAGCATTCCTGTCATCGCACAGCTTTTCTGTGATCCCGCTGAATTTAGCAATTTCTTGTGTAACTTGGGAGATGTGACATAGTCATTAATTAATGAAATATTTACCTACAAATCTAGCTGCACTTTAAATATACCTGCACTCCATGCACCTATGATGGCTGAAGATTTGGCCTCACTCTCCTTTATAATGGGCCCCTTCCGCAGTGGACTGGCCACTGCTTCTGGCAAAACTTCTTTATATCACTGTGTCCATTTTCCTTGTCTGTGTCCCGCACAAGACTATATATTACTAAGGCCTGGAGCTGTACATGGGGGTCCTTGTGCCCGCCCCAGAGCAGTTGTTTAATAAATACTCATTGGATATACAGGTGGACAGATGCAGACCAGCGCGTAGCTGTTCATCCACTGAGATCTGACAATTCCAGGATGAAAGCTTTATTTCCGTCCTCAAGGAACTCATTTTAGACAACAAAGAATTAATTAAAAAGAACAATGACATGTGATGGGCCGGGGCTCAGCATATCTCGAGAACATACCTGGAGAGTGCCAGACCCAGCAGGAGATGGAGGGAGGGTGCCCTGCAGGTCCTTCTAGTTCACACACGATCTGGACTGGGTTCCATTGGACCAGCAGGAGTCAGCCACACAGAAAGCAGGATGAGCGCTTGGCACAGGTACCAGCAGGTCCTTCAGTGGACAAGTGTGAGTGGCCAAAGAGTCCACGTAGCTGGGGCAAAGGGAGATAGGGCAGAGGTATAGGGGTGTAGAAAGGACACAGGGAGAACTGGTCGTTCCAGCCACCTCCTCAGGACACTGAGAGCAGATTGGGAGCAATTTTGAAGACTGCATTTGCTCTTCCAATGATGGGCAGGCAGCAATGTAAAGCAGGTCGGCAGGCCAGGTGGAAGTGCTGGGGAGACGGCATGAAGAGCGAGGGTTGGATCTCTGGAGCTGTCTCTGTCTCAGGCTGTGCAGAGACTTAGAAGCCACCCGTGAGCACCTGGCCAGTGTGTGTAAGGAGAAGCAGGGGCATAAAGATCCCGCAGGGTTTCTGCCCGGGCCCAGTGGGTGGTTGACCCTCTGTGCAGGAGTGGGGGCAGGGGTGTGGAAGGGAAGTTGGTGGCTTCACATTGGTTCCGGTGAGGCCAGGAGGCCAAGGAACCTGCAGTTTTGGTTTCTCAGGAGCCAACGCATTCCTGGGCTTAGGAGAGAGGTTCAGACAAGAAAAATGAAAGTCATACTCAGCCAAAAAGCGCTATCGGGAACCACAGGAGGAGATAAGATCTCTCGGGGGGGGGGGCTGTGTGAGAAAGCTAAGGCCCAGCATATGCCATGTGTAGGCAAAAGTTCTGAGGAAGAGGCTGAGTCCAAATCTCCAGGCAGGATGAGAAGATCACACCTGGTACTGGAAAGGGAGGTCTTCCGGAGGGGGACAGTGATTGATAGAGAGAAATCTTGCAAGTGAGCAAATAAGAAAAACAGCTGGAAAATATTTGCTGATAGCCAGGGTTTTGCAGCCCTTGTCAGCCTGTAGGTTCAAGAGAGATCAAATGAGTAATTATAGCAGAGATTTCCCATAGGGAGCCAGCTTGCTGCCTACCCTGTGGACAGCAAAAACACCTCCCTTCTAAAGGGTTTCCTCCCATCCCACTCAGTACTTATGCAAGGACTTGGGTGCTTTCCCTTGGGCTCTTACACACACACAAATGCACCTGGCCCATAAGCCAATTCAGCAGAGCACTCTGCTCAAAGGGTCACTGAACTGAAGCAAGTGTTTTCTGAGAAAGGAAGGGGCCACCTCCTCTTTGCCACATCATGTTTGTCTCCACTGTCTCTCAGTGTTTCACAAAAATACCTTGTGTCAGCTGGGCGTGGTGACGCACACCTGTAATCCCAGCACTCCGGAGGCTGAGGCAGGAGGATCGTTGTGAATTGGAGACCATCGTGGGCTACAAAGTGAGCTCAAGGCCAGCCTTAACCGAATAGCGAGACCCTGCCTCAAAAAAAGACAACAACACAAAAAATACCTTGTGTCTTCTGTCCATCTGTCCTATGGCTTCAGACATGAATCCCTGGGTCCAGCTTTGGAGGAGGGAGCAGATCCCCTATATCCTCCACCCAGGGTACTCCAGTTCCCTGGTGACCCTCTGCCAACAGGTCCTTGGGGAGATTCACTCCACTTAGACTTCTGTGCTAGGCTCAACCAGGGACCCTAGTTGCAAGGTGATTTACCAATTCCCCGGGGGGTTTCAACAGCGTGGTCATACTGCAAGTGGGTCAGACTGCAATGAAATGAGGGAAGAAAAAAAAAGAAAGAAATGAGGAAAGAGGAAGTGGCAAAAAAAAAAAAAGTACAGGTGGCAAACAAGACAGCAATGTTCAGGCAAGGCCGGAGGCCAGAAAGCAAGGCACAGGAAGTGCTGGTGGTGGTTTTAACGTGGTCTTAACATGGGAGAGACTTAAACACAGTTGCATTCTGATAGCAGGAAGGAAGTGACCACTGCAGACACTGAGGAAAGAAAGACTCTGAGGGAAACGCCAGGCAAAGGTCTCCAGTGGAACACAGGGAGGGGACTGGCCTGTCTGCCTGAGTGTGAGAGAGAAGAGGGAAAAGTGTCTCACCTCGACCTTATCGTGAGGGAGGTAAAACTTCGGATCTGAGGGCTCCAGGCCTGACCCTCACGGCCCTAGCACCACACTAGGGAAGGAGTTCTCTCAGTCCAGAATCTGAGCTTCTCATTTTGCCAATTTTATTGATATACCAATTAGAGCCACAAAGCTGTCCCTCTGAAAACTGCTTCTGGGAGTCTATTTTCTTATCTGCTCGTCCACAAAATGCTTGACAGTCCACCAACACGACGGTGGTGGCATCCAGCTCTGGCCCTGGCCCTGGCCTTGGCCCTGCCTTTTTGAAGATACAGTACAATAAGTCTTCAGTTTAGGTACAAGTTCCGCTGCCGGAGAATTGCTTGTAAGTTGGATTCATTTATAAGCAAATGACAAAGTGAGCCTTACACGGTACACCTGTGAGAGTCCCTAGCTGGAATGTTATAGTCAGAGACTTGCAGTACTTTGGTTTTGGTGTAAGATTTCCTGGGAACAAGGATAATTGGTTTTTCTTTGATTCGTTTATTTAACTTACCTCACACTGGAGGAGTCTGAAGGAGACCTGGGAGTAGAAGGCTTTTGCTCTGCCTGGTAGCCGGGCCAGGCACCCTGGAGAGCAGCAGATGTTCCAGTCCTCAGCCTCTGCTTCTGTCTTCTAAGGTAAGGAACACAGTGGCTAAATTACTACCCTACTCTGCCCGCAAACAATGAAAACGAAGGATACACAGTCAGAGGAAAATCCTCATTTAATCTGCCTGAAGTCCAGGAGGTGTCTGAACTGGACGGCTGCTGAAGAAACTGGTGCAGTGAGGCCGGAGTGTCCAAGGGCAGCTCCTACCAAACGGGCCTCCTCGCGGGCCCACTGCTGCCACCATGGCTGCCCTAAGGAATGCTGAGCTCGGTATTGCTGGACCTGACTTTTCAAAGAGAAGTTGCAAGTCCATCTCCCAAGTTTTTAGATGCTGAGAAGTGATTCTATGCTGGTCATCGCAACACCAAGCACCCACTACCCCGGCCAAGCAGAGCACCCTGCGGGTGCCAAGTTGCCATGTCGATCCCACTTTCTCTACAGAGGTGCCACAGCTTTTGTCTCATGAATAATTGTGTTTATATTTGAAAAACCAACTGTTTCCAAGAGGGAAGAAACAAAGAAGTGGTCTCCTCCCCGAAGCTGGTCTGTGCTTCCTGAGAACTCTGATCTCTGCCGACAGCAGGCACTCTTGGTGGTCTAAGGACAAAAGTCACGCGGCACTTAGCTACCAAGGACTAAAGAGCCAGTTGTGCTTTTACAGGTGCAGCAAGTAGTGAGTCCTACCGGCCTGCAGTGACTTACAGGCGGTCCCTTTAAGACTCGAATGCTACCGGGCAAACTCCTCCTCCTGGGAGGTTCCTTAGTAGATAGCAGCCAGCTGGCCCGCGGTTTGGTTCAGTGCTCAGAGCTGTACCTGCCACTGGAGGGATCTTGCGAGGAGACTGCAGCTGTCAGCATGGCTCAAGCATTTGTGAACAGCAAAATCCAGCCTGGCAAGGTGGTTGTGTTCATCAAACCCACCTGCCCCTACTGCAGAAAGACCCAAGAGATCCTCAGACAATTGCCCTTCAAAGAAGGGGTTCTGGAATTCGTGGATATCACAGCCACCAGCAACACAAATGAGATTCAAGATTATTTGCAACAGCTGACAGGCGCCAGAACGGTGAGCCTGGGTTAGTGTGGAGAGGAGCCTGGCTGGGTTTTCTTCTCAGGGCTGTGAACGATTGTGTGTCTGTGCCTTTTCTAGGACACTGCCAGCGCTCTGTCCTTCAGGGCTTCCAGAGGGCTTTTGGGGTGTGGGGGAGGGAGCCCAGACAAAGACATGGGTCCCTTGAATGGGCAGCTGAGCAGCCAAAAGGTCCTCTCTGAGGCGAGGAGGGAGCCCAGCCGATGTGTGCCAGGTCAGTGGGCCCAGTCACTGGCCGGAGTCACCAAAGCTGCATCTGGTGGCTTTGTTTTAAGCCCTTCCAGGAACTGACAGTTTTCAGCATGCAGGGTTGGGAGCAGGAGCAAGAGGTGGGCTGAGAGGCCGTTTGATTCGCACATTTCTGCTATGCAACGTGGACCCATGAGCACACTTCCTTCTGTTTTCACATGGCCCCAGGGATCTGCTGCCCTTTGGTCTTTCTCTGTGCTTTCTTTAACCCTATTTGTTCATTCTTTCTTATCTGCTCCTCCCAGTGGGAAAATTCAATTCTCCAGTCTCTCTATTTGCTCCTTGTTGTAAAATTAACGACAGGACTTTTCAAGCGGGCCAGACTTCTGGCCAGACTCTCACAATGGCTTGCTTTGTAATCCCTAGCAAGACACAGCCTCTGGGGTCCTCAAAGATCCCAGCTGCAAAGCCACAGTGGGTGACCAGAAGTCCCTCTTGTGACAAGCACACTGTGGGACTGAGTGCCCTGGGCTCCCTATAGGATCCTGCTGCTCAAGGTGGGGACACAAGGCGTACCCCCAGTTCACCTAAGTTCCCCTTCTGGTGTGTTCTAGGCCACACCGCCAGTAGAAGGAGGTCTACCAGGCTTTCTCCAAGTTCTGGGTGTATAGCACTGGAGTTCTCTCCCCTTCTTTCCAATCGGAAATCAGCCCCGGAATGCACGAGGAGGTTAAATATGTCACCCTGCTGCTGTGAGCGGAGGTCCTGGAGCAGAGATACAATGACCAACCCTTGTGGCCCTGCCGCTGCTCCTACCACAGATCCTTCCTAGCCTGTGTTTCCCAAACTCTGCTGTTGACTACGGCCATCTGGGGGAATTTTTTTTAGAACCCTATGCCTAAGTCCTACCCCAGATCAGTTACCCCACAATGCTGGAGTCTTTGGTCCGGCACCAGTGGTTAGGTGATTTCAATTTGCATCAGTTTAGGAATGACTTCTATTCCTAGCCCAGCAGTTTCTGTTCTCAATCAGAAAAGGCAAAGTTCATTACTGACCTTTTTGTTTTCATTTTTTTTTTAAGAAACACTATTTCAGCAGCAGTATGTTAAGTTTAAGAAATACAGCTCACAGTTTGGGTCCAGAATGCAGACAAGGACGAGTCCTTCAAAATTATTTGCCCCTGACCGACCGGTGTACTACAGTGTTTACAGTCAAGGAGAAACTGTGAGAGTGGTTGCTGTCTTAATTACCTTGGGGTGATCTGGGCTGCCGGATGGGGGGGGCTCAGCAGGACTTCCCTGATGGTGGGGACTCACGCTTCGGGGACTCACGCTTCGGTCAGGAGAGCTCGGTGCAGCCTCTTGGGATAGGGTTAGGGTTTAGTTTTATAGAGTTTATGGTTAGAGTTTAGTTTTATGGTTAGGGTTTAGGTTTAGCGTTAGGTTTAGTTTTATGGCTAGGGTTTAGGGTAAGGGCCCGGATCGGGGCTGTGTTTACCTCTCCTGTAACACTCGCTGACCCATAGCATCTTTATTCTCCCAGAAGAACACCTTGGAATACTTTTTGAAGGCAGGTCTATTGGCAACAAATTCTCCCAGTTTTTGTGGGGCTGAGAAAGCTTAGTTTTTCTTCACATATAGAATGGTTTTGCTGGATAAAAAAATGAAAGACTTTAATCGCCTGCTACGCACCAGGCTCTTTTCTAGATGTGGGAAACAGCCCTGCATCGGGGTGGTGGGGGTGACAAAGCCTTCCCAAACTTGCACTCCAGTGGGAGAGATAATGACTAATGAAATAGTACGTGGGGAGGTAAGTCAAAAAAGTAAGTAGGAGGAGGTCAGGGGCAGGCAGCAGGGTACTGTGCAATGGAACCATGAGGGCCTAAGAAGGGACTATTTGAGCAGGTTTCTATAGGAGGTCATGGAGAGGGCAATCAGGAATTTAGGGGCACAGGCCAGGCAGCAAGAACAGCAAGTGCAAAGGTCCTGTGGTAGAAATGTGCCTCATGGAATGGCAGAGGCCAGTATGGCTATAGCATTGTGAGTTAGGAAACTGAGAAGAAACTGAGAAGATGGATCAGGAAGTCTTCCACTCCTATCACATGGACTGCGGCTAGTTGTGGAGCCAGACAAGCTGCCCTGAGGGGTTTTCAAACAGAGGAGTGACTCTGTTTGACTCAGGGTGGAAGGGGTCCCTCTGGGTGCTGGGGGAGGAAGAGATCTGGGAAGGACCAGGGTGCAGCTTGAAGGTAGATGACAGGAAGCAGTGGTAGTTTAGTGAGAAAAGACTGAGGCTTTAGGCTGCACTGGAGAGTGTTGGGAAATGGGTTTAAATTGTAGCAGGTAAGGTGGGAAAACCTCCTCCACAGGGCAAGGGTGCCTCGTGACCCAGTTCTTTGTGGTGACTGTTGGGACAGTGAGGGTCCACAGCGGGGGATGGTGGCACATGGTGGGTATTTTCCCTTCTTTCCTCAGCTGGGGCACCAGCTTGGCTGTTTCCTGTGCTCTCACCCGCCAGCCCCCGCCCCGGGGCAGCCCAGAGGGTGTGTGTGAATTAAGGCAGTTTTGCTGCTGTCCAGGCCAGTGGGGGAGGGGAGGGGAAAAGAGCCTTCCAGCTCTCAGATCAGCAAGCTGCTTTGCCAGACAGCCTCTGAGCGAGTGCAGACTCCTCCCTGGGGACAACCTGCTCATAGTCTTGGGGTTGGCGACCACTCTGGGGCTGCAGTTTCCAAAGCATCAGTTACCCCGGAGGAATAAATGGCAATAGGTGTAGACCAGGATGAAAAATGTGACCCTGGGGTGGGTCGTTCATTAGAAATGCCAGTGCTCTAAGCCACTGCACAGCCCTCCTGAAGCAGAAGCCAGTGAGAGGAAGGAGAGCAGCAGCCTGTGTTTGAGCCAGTCCTTCCAGAAGAGTCCGCTCGAAGGAGAGCAACCCAGTTGAGAGAAAGGCAGAGGTGTGGTGTGGAACCCTGGTGGCTTAGCAGTCATAAGGGTTCTCCGTTCTCCCTGAAAATGCAGAAGTTCAGGAATGAGTGTATGGCTTCCTCGTGTAAAGCTCAGATGGTTTTTATTTAATTAGGCAGTGCCTTTAGCTGGAGGAGCTCTGCAGTAGAATGGCGTTAGAATCCTATTACCTGTTACAGACACAGCCCAGGGTTTCTGGGGAGAAAGAATATAGAGGGCCCCAAAAATGTGGGCAGAAGGAACTTGGTTTTCTCTAAAGCCATGGCCAAGGCTTGGGGAAATTTTTAGATTTCTCACCTCCCTCTTCTACAAATGTTCTCAGTCAATGAAAATGATTTCTGGGGCCTAGTGTGATGCAACCAGGCACCCGCCAGAAAGGAGTCCTGTGGGTCTTTTCCCATTCTCAGGGCACAGGAAATAGCTGTGGACTGTGGTACAGGATTTATTTTTGGTGTTAGCTTTTACTTTTAAAGTCTGCTGCTGTCAGACACCCTACTTAACAAAACTCCTACAATAACTTATCTACAATAACTCAGTCCTTTTTCTCATCTTTCTCACTTTGGGAACAGTTTGCTCGAATTACAGTACTATGCTTTCTGAGGAAAATCAAATCCGTTCCCCTCTCCTATCCCACTGCTACTGTATGTTCCTTGTATTCGAGGAGAGACCTTGCCCAGGGGGCGGTCCCGTCCTCATTACCCATCAGCCTCTGGGATACCTTTGGCCTGGAAGTTGCCTATTGTGTACAGAGGGGAATTTTTCTTCCCACAGGATTCTAAAAACTTCTGGACTTCCAGAATGTGCAGGTGCTTAGCAGCAGGGGGAGTGTGACTGGACAGGAAGCCATTATCCAGCAAGTACAGTGTCAGTATGGCCTTGGGTCACCCACCCAGGCCATGTAAAAACCAAACCAGATGAATGTTCTTGGTCCCACAGCTGCAGCATTTAAACATCTTACTTGTGTCTGTGATCAAAGGAGGCCTAGATGTCACTCCACAGTCCCCTACTCGAGGGCACAGCTCTCCTGTGCTTTAACAACAGAGAGAGAGAACAATATTTAATAAACAGCAGAACTTCAAGTCAGACACAGGGACCAAAGGCAAATACTTTCCAAGCTTTACTTAGAAACAAATGCCCTGCTGGGTGGTGGCCCAGCTTCAGGTCTTCAGGTGTGGTCCTGGCTACAGGGAAACTGGAATGAGTCAAAGTTTTCCTGCCACCAAAAAATCTTCCTTCCCCAAAACACGTTTCCGGAGAGTGACATTCTTAAATTACCTTGACAAGTTGGACAATCAAATGTACTGCCTCCTGAGTTTGAAAAATATTCTGGCTTACAAGCCTTCTTTTGTGAATAATTTTACTCATAATGCTTAGAATGTCTGTCCCAAGAGAATAGGCAGGGGGAGGTTGAACAGTGGTTTGGAAAGATTTGCGTCAGAGGAAGTATCCAGAAGAAGAATAAATTATCATGCACTCTGATCTACCAGGAATTAAATTGCTTGCTGGGTGTGGGTTGATTGTTTTTGTAGGTACCCCGGGTGTTCCTCGGTAAAGACTGCATAGGGGGCTGCAGTGATTTGGAAGCCTTGCAGGAAAACGGGGAGCTGGTGCCCCGGCTGAAGCAGATCGGCGCCCTGCAGTGACTCCAGGTGGGTGACAGGGGAGACTAGAAGTACACTGGGGGAGGGAAAGAATGATTTGGGGGTGATCTGAGGAACTGTGACGTCAATAATTTCTGAACTTCACATTTTCCAAGAAGATGGATTGTGCAAATGGGAGAAACCATTACTCAGCCTTCCTTTAACTGGGATTTGTTGAGCGTGTCTCAGGTGCCAGACACTGTGCTAAAGCAGAGACACACCTAGTGGGAGCGTGGAGCTTCCATTCTGGGGAGGTAGGCAGCTCCCAAATTAGTCAGTCACCCCTGGAGCATATGGGACAATGTGACTGCCTGCCAGGACGCTGGCGGCGAGTTGAGCTAGTGTGGGAGAGGAGACCTTTCTCAAGAGAAGCTGGCTCCCAAGCAGACAGCCACGTGGAGGCAAAGCTGGAATTTCTCAGGCAAGGGGAATGAATCGGACACACACAGGCCATGCACAGTGACAAGCAAGGAACATTCTAGGAGCAGGAAGAAAGCAAGAGCAGGCTGAGGAACCTACAGTGAGAAGGCAGAGCGGGATTCTTCCTGCTCTGGGCAGGGCCAGAGCGCACAGAAGCAGTCTGGATCTCTTCTCTGTGCAGTGTGAAATTGCGATCATTTTTGCTTCATTGCAAAGCTTCTAATTGGCTTCCCCAAAGCCAAAACGAAGTGTAATCAAATCACCAAACTGAAGGAGACCTTTGGCTCAGTAGGAAACCATGGGGGTAATGAGCTATTTAGGCAGAAGCCAGGCTGCTGTTGGGGTCGGATGAGTAACTCCCCCCACCAGCTCTCCGGCGGCCGGCGCCAGCAATCGTCCACGTGGAGCCATTCTGCTGCCTCTGACTCAGAAGGACTTGAGTGTTTCTTCAGTCAGAGGAGAAATGAGTGGCTCTTGAATTAAAAGGTTCTTTGAGGGGATATATTACCAGGGATTAGTAATTTATCCCTGGGGCATACATAATATGGGATGGTAACTCAGAAAAGCAACAGAACAGAAAAAATGTTTGCAAAAATACATCTGAGTCCTCTGACACAAAATACTCAATCGCCAATTACAGAGCTTCCAATCATAACGTGCCACCTCATCATCTCAGGGAAAGTATTGTTGGTATTCACTTTTTGGCCTCACACCATGTTCTAAAACACTAGAAGCCCAATTAGAGCTGGCATGGTGGCACATACCTGTAATCCCTGCACTTGAGAGGCTGAGGCAAGAGAATCACAGAGAATTTGATGGCAGACTGGGCTACACAGTGAGACCTTGTCTAAAAGAAAAAAGAAAAAGGAAAGGAAAGGAAAGGAGAAAGAAGAAAAGAAAAGAAAATAGAAAAGCATAAATGAAAAAAATGAATTAGTGGCTCTGAATGTTTCCTATTCTAGAGAATGTTTAGTACTTTCGGATTAGCCTGAGGATGGGAAGAGAGGGGTGATACCATCTCCCCAGCTCCCTATGTGTGGGAAAACCTTCTTTCTCTGCGTTTCCCTCTTCCTTCAGCATTCTGTGATGTCCCCACTGGCACCTCCACCCCAAGGCCATCTACGGCAACGTGTTTAAACAGCAAGACTGCATGGGTTGGTGATGAAAGGGGAAATGACCCAGGAATTTATCCCACAAGACCCAATTCTGTGTTTCTTTCCCAGCAGAACATACTCTGTGCTGCTGTCCCCCCCTTGAGAGCTAGATGACCTGGAGGACGATGACAGCACTTCCTGGTGATGGGATTTTCAGCAAAACCAGCCTTTTGTTTTCTTCTTTTGCCTCAAAATTAAAAAGTAATCCAACTTACCCCTCATCATGGGGCCAAGAAGATTGATGGACTATTGTGCATTTCTTCTGGGCTGGCCTGTGGATTCTAGGAGGCCACCACAAGTTCTGATTTAGGAGTCACTGATCCAAAAGGTGTTCTTTCTCTTCAGCACGTCTCTAATGAACTGTGCCCTGAGTGCCAGTGCCTCCAGGGGTGTTTATCAACCATGTGTATCCGGACACCTCGCCCCCAGGCAGAGTCCCCCAGGCAGAGTCCCCCAGGGGGTGGTTTTCTGCTGTAGCCCATCAGCTGAGGTTATTCTGCTGAGCTTGGCTCTAGGTGATGAAACCAATGGATATTTTGAACAAGCTGTTTTTCAAACCACATGCACCTACTCTCCCTACCCTGCCTTGAGAACCACTGCTCAAAGCTCACTTTCAGTGGTCCCCAATTCTGTGGAGGGTGTAAGGACCCAATGTGAAAACCTGTACAAAAAATTAAGTCTTGATCCTCACCGGTGGCCTCTGGGGCCATGTGGGTGGCAATTTGGGGCAGATTATACAGACACCTAGCAACACTGTTACATCCAAAAACAGTGTACTAAAGCTTTCCATCACCAGAAATATTAAAACATGAAATGTAAAACAGTATCACAGAAAACTTGCAGCCCCCCCCCAAATATATCTGAGAAAGAAGCTAAATTTCAGAAACACAACCCTAAGTATTTTCTTTCATGGCTCACACACTTTAAAAATGTAGGAATCCCTTACCATGAAATTTACTTGTGTGTTCTAGAATTGTAAGATTAAGTTAATTTCCTTCTGTGGTCTCCAGTGAGGATAATGAATTCTTTTCTAATAAGTGGATAGAGGCAACATGTGATTTGTATCTAGTTTTGTTCCACATTCTCAAGACTTTAAGGGATATTATTAATGTGAAATGCACCATCTTAAAGCTTTATTTGTGTTTGTCCCTACCATTACAATTAAAGACATGGTGTCATCACTGTTCAAATATAAATGGTTGATGTAATTATTAAATTTTCTATGACAAATAATTTAAATACCTCAGCACTAGCTTACTTCATAATGTTTAGGTGTTTGTTAATTGTCTTTTTCATTCTGTATCCCACTTTTTCCTTTACGCATACAATACTTTTATATTTCTGGCTTTTTCCCCCAATGGGCTCTGGCCGCTCCCTTCAACTGAGACTGCGGTAGAGGATGGTGCAGGCTGCACACTGCCCCACACCGAACGGCCTCGGGAGGCGGGGCGGCCCCTGCTGAGCTCGGGGTGCTCACCTGTGTTTGCTTTCACGCTCGGCTCCTTGCTCTTTGCATTCGACCTCCTGCTGCCCCGTGCTTTGTTGTGCTTTCACATTCCTCCTCTTCCTCCTGCTCCGCAGCCTGGTTTACAGACTCTCTGCCCCGCTCTCACTCCCCCTCCTCTCCCTGCCTTCAGACTAAAAATCGTGTTGCTACTTCTTCTGTAATCCAGAAGCACCCAGCATTTAGGCACCTCTCAACTCTGATTAGGTAACGCTGCAGTCGTCTGAGTTGGTCTCTTGCCAGATTCAGGAAAGGCAAGAATCTTGAAGTAGCTGTCCTTGTCAACCCAGTGGCTAGCGTGGTTCCGTTTCATTAAGGCAATACATTGTGTATGGTTCAAAAAGCTAAGTGTACTACAAGTCTTTCCTGGTCCACTCATTGTAAACCTTGCCACACACTTGTAATTGCATAGGTGCTTATACCAATGCAAAAATACTATGCAATGTGGTGACGTACAGAAGAGCGATTGTACTGTACACTTCTACTTATCTGCGCATCTACCTGCTAGGTCAGAGATGACACCTACACTGAGAATGTTTCTAAGGTTCTTGGTGAAGTACCTTAGATGCCCATGTGGGCCTCCAGCACTCTCCTCCCTCCCTCCACACAGGCGGCGTTTAGTTCATTTCTGTTGTACTTATTCTAATACTTCTCCCTATAGTTTTATTCCCTATAACATCCCTAAGCAGCACATTTTCCTTTTGAATGGCAACAGCAAATAGCAACCAAGCTGTGTAAGGAAACAGGCCTGTTACCACAGTCGTGATAAGTAATCACAAGAGAAGCTGAGAACTGGCTCTGAGTCCTCTGCTTTCTCAGCTTCCCAGGGAGTTTACCGGGGCCACCTCCGAGGAAGCCCGAGAGGTCCCAGAGGAGTCTTGGAGACACGGGTCGTGGTGACCCCAGAAACAGTTAGTGGGAATGGGCAGCTCTGCCTCTCCTGCTTCTAAGCACTGCCCAGCTCTGCTCTCAGAAGCAGGTCAGAGCCCGCTACTTCTCACCTGGGCAGATAGGCAGCTTGAGAACAGAACTGTCAGCAGCACAAGGCAAGCTAAGGACAAATAAGAATCTGTGTCAGCCCATCCGGGCATTCTGTCCTCAAAAGAAAAGCTTGGCTGTAGCTCAGTGGCACACTGGGCATTGAACCCTGGGTGCACCGGGCCCTGGGTTCAATGCCTAGTGTGGCCAAATTAAAAAAACAATTACACAGCTCCACTGGGACCAGTTGCTCCTTGTCTTGGCCAGAGCTGTCCGTCTCTCTGGGCTCCATTTCCCTTCACCGCCATGCTGGAAATCTCTTTGTCTCTCTTGTCTGCTGGGTCTTCTATTTGCTGTGACTGAGAAATAATACCCAACACTGCAACTTAAAGGAGGAGGTTTACTTTGGCTCATGCTTTTCAGAAGGTTCAGTCCCTGGTTTGCTGGCTCCAAGGCAGAAAGGGCATAGGGGAAGTGTATGGTGGAGGAAAGCTCTTCCACCCACGGCAGCCAGGATACAAAGCAGGGGGGAAGCAGGGAGGAATACGCCCATCCAGGTCATGACCCCAGGGACCCCCCTCCTCTGAGCAGGCCCCGAACCTCCCAATACCATATTTAACTGTGAACTCAATGGATTCGTCCACTGAACTCCCACATCCAATGGCCTTTTAAACATCTGAGACTTCTGGGGAGCATTTTAGATCTAAACCATTGGATGTTCCATAGCCAGGACTTGGTCCCATGGCCCCACCTGGCTAAGGAGGGGCTAGGCCAAAGGGCCCCCGGCCGGGAAGCCTCTTGCCTCTGTACCAAAGTGCCCTTGGGTAGGCCTGTATCAAAAGGAAGGAGAGAGTGGATACAGAAAGGAAAGTAGCATGCTGGGTCTCTCTTTTGCACTCTTTTCCCTCTCCGTCCCCATTTTCTGATTTACACTTGAAAACCTGCAGTGTCTGGAGATCTTAGCCCAGCACAGTGGCCAGTGCCTATAGTCAGAGCTACTTGGAAGATTTCCAGGGGCATTCCCTAGGCTAAGGCCTGGGCAAACTAGGGAGCCCTGTCTCAAAAAAAGAAGAGAATGAAGTACTAAAAAACCCGGTTGGAAGACATATGTGTGCCTTGCTGGGGCTCGTCAATACCTGGGCTGCACCCTGGTTAGAGTCCCTGTGAAATGTCACTGCCTCAGCCCAGGTGCCCACATCACCTGGCCTGGCATGGAACACCCCGCCCTCGCTCTCCCCTGCCGCTCCCTCTCCCTTTCCTCGTTTCGTTTTCCTCCATCACGTCTATCACTCACCGAATGTGTGATTTTTCTTATTTGCATCTCTCTTCACCACTAGGATGGAAGCCCCTTGGGGCCAGGGCTTCATGGCTGTTTGTGCACTGCTCGGTTCGCAGCACGGAGGCAGAGACCCCGCAGAGTATCTGCTGAGTGAGGAAGAATTTAGAGAACATGTGCCTGGTCAGTGCGGATCCGGGAGATCCCCAACCGTTAGTTCCTGGATGGCATTGCTTCTGAGCCATTCATTTTCTGCTGGGTCACAGCAGTGCAGCCGGGCTTCCTTGCCAGGTCCTGTCTGCCAAGCAGAGCAAAGGCACTTGGCAGTTCCCTGGCTGGGGGACAGGCTCTCAGGTCACGTCCAGTTTTCTGTCCTGCTTCCTGCTGAGTAATTCTGTGAGATACACAAGGACAGAAAGGACCATTGTCCAAAGAGCAACGAAAGGCTGGGACAGGGGCAGCCAGCGAAAGCAACAGGAGTAACGCATGAGGAGCACAGTCCTCTCCTTTGCTGTTACTTAAGAAGGCAAGTGCTTTGCTCTCCTGGGAACGTGTCCTTCCAGTCACTTTCTGTGTGCTGCTTCCAGCCTGGCTCCTCGTCCTGGACTCCTGCCAGCCATCCCTCCCAGTCCATGGCTGTCCAAAGATGGTCCTGCAGGAGGAGGCACAGCAGAGATAGAGGAGTCTGTGTGACCCGGGCCACACTGTTTAAATTCCCAGGGAATGTGATGAGGGTCGTATTTTGACATTCAGTCATGAGAGAAAACCATGCTTGCTAATTTACTTCTCCATAATATCATTCTCCAGCCTGGAGAATAATTTCAAGAACTAGGTTCCTGAGGTATTTTACCTAGAGTTCATTTCTCACATGAATAGCAGTCTTTGCTTATTAAAGTCATGGAACTTCTGAAGTGGCCAGATTTAATTTTGCTCCTTAGTAGAAGAGAAGCTTAGCCAGGTCCCTTTAAGTGCAAGTGATATTTAAATATAGGTCTGTATCTACGGAAGGTTCCTATTTCCCTGACCCAGCCAACTTCTCTGGTGAGCTGTGGAGAGCTCAAGGGGAAGAGAGAAGAGGGCGGACTGGGAGACAGAAGAACCCGTGAAGGTGCAGGATGTTGCACAATGTTGGGTCTTGGGGTTTCATCCCTAGAGTACTTCCTGCCCACTGGTACTCTGCTCTCCAGATCAGCTCTGAACACCTGTAGCTGAGCCTTTGTCTTGAGACTCAGAACACTTCTAGGCACCCCTGAAGCTGCTTACAAGGCATCCTGCCTCTCGCTGTCATTCTTCCAAGTCAACCTCGAAGATGTGGTGTGGATGATCCTTAACACCATCTGCTCTGCCTTCCACCCGGAAGTGTCACCTGGGAACCAAGGCATCCATTCTGAGGACGGAGGACCAGCAACTCCTGGGAAGGCAGAAACTGAAGGAGTCCGCTGGACTCTGTGGCTGCAGGGCTGCCCCCTCAAATCTAGAGTGAACCCGTGTGTGGTCAGAGTGGTGTGTGGAGCTGCCTCTGGGTGCCCCCTCCCAGCCCCCCATGGGTAGCACCCCTTTAACCTCACAGAAAGGAATTTATGACTGGAAAGCTCCAGAAATAAGAAGGAAGAAAAGGGTGGCCCAGAGGCTGTCTGCAGAAAGGGAGGAGGTGGGCGTCTTCAGACAGGCCGGGAAAACCCCGAAGGGCTCCTGGTTCTCCTCCCCACCCAGGACGCCCTTAGCAGGCTGCACCAGAGAGAGGGTATGGTGGCTTAATGCCCCTTCAGGGATCAAGCCCCCACCTCTTGCGTTAAGCTGTGGTCCGATGACTGGTAGAGTGTCAGTCTGACCAGAGGAATAGTCTTCTTTGTCCTCCTCCAAACGAGGGAAGAGCAGGGTACAAAGGGTTCCCCTAAACTACCCCCCAAAGAGAAATCTCCCAGGCAGAGATTTGAGGAGGGAGGAAGCATTAGAGTTCACTGATGAGTATGATCTGTACTAGGAAGACTCAAATTTTCCCTGCTGGTTTTTCATGTACTACAGGAGACCGAGGCCCTGTGAGCTGCAGGGCTTGTGGTGAGGTTCCCTCACAAATATTGAGAGCATCAGAGAATATACAGATATGGTCCTGTGTTCAATGTTTATATAAAAAGGGAGTTACTCTACATTCTTTTTTTACTGCATGTACTTCTCCCAATATTTTAATAAAGGCAAGTAACTGATGTACCCACTACAACTTTTTCCTGGCAGCAGCAAAAGGAAATAAAATGTAAAATTCATTTAAACGATCTATTCAAAATACTTAATTTATGTCTTGGTTACTTTTCTCTAGTCACTGAGACAAAATACTCAACACACAAAGTTAAGGAAGGAGAGGTTTATTTAGCTCCCAGTTTGTGGAGGTTTCAGTCCATACTCAGCTGCCTCCAAGGCAGGGAGGCCTGGCCCTGGGGCAACACTTCAAGGCAGCAGAAGACAGCAAAAGCAACAAGAGCAAATGGGGGAGGGGGCCAGCCTCTTTTCCTCCCTTGTACGGTATGCAGGTGACCTGCCCACAGCATCTCCTTGCCTTCCTCTTGCACAGGCTTAGGATATTTATAAAGTGAGGATCCTGGCCCCTTGCTGAGCCACTTAATTAAACTTGTAAACTTCAAGTTGACACAGTGTATCAACCATAGCAATTTATCTTTTAAAAGAGCATCCCAGCCTCCTGGTAGCTTCTGATTATTACTATTTCCTCAGTGGATAGCCAGGCACAGCAGCCCCCTGGGAGGAGGCTGTGCCTTTTCTTAGCGCTGCTCTGTGCGTTACCCTCCATACCTCTGGTGGCTAAAACTGATGTTTCTCAGATTTCTACTTAAGCACAATCTTCCAGATATTGGCAGCCTGAGGTCATCTCAAATGATGGTTAACCCTTACCAGTGCCAGTGTTAGTGGGTCTTGGGCAGTGTTTCGTAGGCATTTTAAAGGAGTTGTGTGGTTTCCCCATTGGCTGAAATACAATAAATGAAGAGCCCAGACATGTTGTTGGTGGACAGTGTAGAGAGACCAGGTCACCTGGCCATCAGAAACTCATAGGTGCCAAGGACATTCTAAGTGTTATGGATCTTTTTACTCATGATGTCATGGCAGCCCTACAAGTCAACTACTGTGACCATTTCCATGTTATGAATGGGGAAACTGAGGAACAGGGAGGTTAAATAAGCTGCCAAGGTTTATCAGCGGGGCCAAGATTTGAGCCCAGGAAGCTTCCAGGAACACACACTCATAACCACTCTGCCAGGCATTTACCTTTTCACCCAAGGGACCTGGGTTTCCAGGTCCAGTGAGGCAGTTGACAGACCTCCTTGGGTCTCTGGGCCCTGAGCCACAAGCCTAAAAAGTGAATAAGTACTCCTCAGTGAACTATCATCTTGGGCTTTCCCAGATGGGCTTCCCAAGAACACTGTCTCTATGGAAAGTTAATAAATATTACATGAGAAAAGAGGCTTCATGCTTAAATAAAGTTAGGAAATGCAGGACTGCACAATGTACTGGTGCACGGGAAGCCCAGAGTTTCTTTCAATCAGATCTGCATGACATTCTAGGCACGATTCATCCTGAGGCAAATTATCTCCAGCTGGCAGCCTGTGAAATTGAAGCAACTTATCTATATTTAAAATAGTGGGACAAGCATAGCAGAGATATTCCTTTCCAAAAGAGAGAAATCAGTAAAAAAGGAGGCCACCTGAGCCAAGTAACCCCAAAATCCAGCAGGGAAAACATAGTCTCAGATCCTGAGTGATTTTCCTTTACTCTCTGTCCCACCTTCAGGCAGAATGGAGTGAGGGTCGGGGCCCCCAAGACCCGGGCTTTTCTTGGCACAAATCATGCCAGAGCTCTCACAGGCTGGAGGTGAGCACAGGCTGCTAAGTCTCCTCCTGAGATCTCTGCAGCAGCACACACACCACAGAGAGAAGCTCCTCTGTGGTTGCCCTGACTTTCTGATGAATTTCTGTGCAGGTCCCCGGGGAAAGCTGTCCACCCTGCAGGTGGAGCCATCCTGGCCTCGCAGTTTATGCACCGAGTCTGAAGAATTAGCACCAGCTGGACATCATCAGTACTACTGGATAAAGGGTCCTGTGGGGCTGCTTTCCAGGCTCTTGGCATCCTGAACAAATAACTGGACAAGGTGCACAGAAAAGGCAGTGAAGATGCATATTTACTGAAGGTGGAAAAGGGATGTGTTCTACAGGTGAGCACAGGGCCGTGAAAAGCCTCACTGCCAGCCCAGGAGAAGGGAGAGGGGTCTTTTGAAAATTTGTTTATTTTGTTGGTACCTGTATGCAGGTTACACAGTGTGCAGTCATCTCGGGAGGGGTACACACACGTGCCAGAGTTTGTTTCTTTTTAAAACTCCCCCTCTCCTTCCCTCCCCCTTTCTCCCTCCTTCTCTAATCCCCATCCCACTTCTCATTCCTGTTAATATTATTAATCATAGCTCCTGTGATGCGTACAGTGTCTACATTCATTGAGGCTATTACGTTCCTGCACATGACACATCTTTTTTCTACTTATGTCCCCTCCCCCTCCTCACGCTTCACCCATTGTTCCTTAGTCCACTTTCCTATTGTGAGAGATCCCTCCCCTTGCCCCCTTCCAGCCAGCCCTGCTCATTTTCTTTGTTCGTATTTTACCTCATTCAAATGCAAGATCCCGTAGGATATTTCAGCTGGTGTGTGTGGTTCACTCAACATTATATTTTCCAGATGTATCCAATTTCCTACGAATTTATTGTTCTTTATAGCTGAGTAGTGTTCCATTACATATAGGTACCACATTTTTTTTAATCCAATCCTCTATTGATGGGTACACAGGCTACTTCCAGGATTTGGCTATTACCAGCTGTGCAGCAATAAGCATTGGTATCCATGTGTCACTGTAGTATGATGTCCTAAGCTGTCTGGGGAGGACACCTAGCAGGGGGATCTCTGGGTCATGTGGGATTTCTGATTTCAGCTTTTGGAGAAATCTCCATACCAATTTCCACAGTGGACACTGCTAGTTCACACTCCCCGCAACAGTGAAGGAGGGCTCATTTTTCAACGCAGCCCCACCAGCATTTGTTGTTGTTTGATTTTTTTTTTTTAAACGATTGCCATTCTCCCTGGAGTAAGATGGAATCTTAGTATTGTTTTAATTTGCATTTCTCTGGTGGCTAGAGATGAGCATTTTTTCATCTTTTTGTTGACCAGGATATATATTCTAGATGTTACTCCTCTGTCTGAGTAGCTGCCACATTTTTTACCATTCTTTAGGTTGTTTCTTCGCTCTACTAAATGATCCTTCTGCTGTACAGAAGCTAGTCTGATATAATCCCATTGATTATTTATGCTGTTATTTTTTTTTATTTGTCTTTTTGAGACAGGGTCTCACTAGGTAGTTCAGGCTATCCTTGAGCTCACTTTGTAGCCCAGGCTGGCCTTGAACTCACAATGATCCTCCTTCTCAACCTCCTGAGTGCTGAGATTACAGGCGTGCACCACCGTGCCCAGTTGTGCTGTTATTTCTTGTGCAGTTGAGGTTTTGTTTAGGAAATCCTTTCCAACACCTGTGTCTTCAAGTGTTTTACCTACTTTTATCTTGCAGTAGCTTTAATGTTCAGATCTTTGATCCATTTTGATTTACATGTAGTATATGGTTAGAGAAGAATTCAGTTTCAATCTTCTACAAACAGACAAATCAGTTTTCCCAGTACCCCTTGTTTAATAGTCTATCTCTTCTAACATATGCTTTTGGTCCCTTTGTCAAAGATCAAATAGCTGAATGTATATGAGGAAGTTTCTAGATCCTCAATTTTGTTTCAGTACCATACATGTTTTTGTTCCAGTACCATCCTGTTTTTTTCACTGTTACTTTGTAATGTAACTTAAAGTCAGTTATTGCTGTGCCTCTTGCTTTGCTTTTGTACTTCAAACCACTTTTGTTATTCTGGGTGTCTTCTGGCTCCTTATGAATCTTAGGATTTTTTTCTCTAGATCTGTAAAGTATGCTGTTGGTATTTTTGTTATGATTTTAAAGATGAAAGACTATAAACCCTCATAACACAAAAACAATAAGGAAATACATGCTTGTAGAGAAGATAGTTGGGGATTGACAATGGATGCTATATTACATAATATCATCACATTTGTTACTCAGTTATCTCAAAAACAATAAAGGAAATACACAAATATAGAGAAGATAGCAGGGGATTGACAATGGATGCTGTATTACATAATGTTATCTTCACATTTGTTAATTATAAGCCAGAATAATGCAAAAAATAGTAAAGGAAATATACAATTATAGAGAAGATATTGGGGAATTAAAAATGGATGATGTATTACAAAATGATACTTTCACTTTTGTTACTCAGTTATACAAATAATGGCGTTTGATTAATCAGTTTTCTCCACCCTCTTCTCCATTGTTCTCTCACCCAATCAGTCATCTTCCCTCTGATAATAACTGTACCTCTTGGTTTATTTAGTCCCTTGGGTTCTCACATTGAGAAAGCACATGACTGCTTCAAATTATGCTGTAACAATCATAGGTGCATTCAAATTACTATGGCACTAGATGGGAAAGCATCCATCCTCAATGATGGTACATAGGCAGAGAACCATATACACTATGGTCAGCACCCAATTAACAAATCCTTGAGGCCCACGGGGCTCTGGTTCTGCCCCAGCAAGGTTCTCCTGGGGGCCCAGTTGAGCCCAGGGAGTCTCCCCCACAGACCACTGGGCTCTGCCTCTATGAAGTGCTCCCAGGCTCCACCCCAACAAGGCACTCCTGGGGGCCCAGTTGGGCCTGGCAGGTCACCCCTCAAGTCCACTGGGCTATGCCCCAGCAAGGCACTCCCAGGGGCCTGATCGGGCCTAGTGGGTTACCTCCTAGGACCACTGGACTCTGCCTCAGTGAGGCACTCCTGGGGGCCCAGTCAGGATCCCAGGGATTTTATGAAGCCTGTGGGGAGCTTCCCGCCTTGATTCCTGTTTCTGATCCTTCCTGGTACCATGGGGCCCACCTCTCTCCCTCTTGTCACTCTCATGTTGCTATAAACCAGTGTCTGGGTAATGTTTCTCTGGGAGGATACTTCTCTGCTACTTACCCAGTCACCATCTGGGCTGGGCTTTCTCTGCTCCGGTTTTGGCCCAGTTCTCAGAATGTCACTCTCCTTTTGCCAAGTGAGGAGGCTTCTGTGAGCACAGGCTTTCGAAGCTGAAGTTGTAAGCCTAGGGGTGAGGGAGCAGGCCGAGGGTGTGTGTCAAATGGTGACTCCCTCCTTTTCCTCCTCCTCTTCCTCTAACTGTGGCATGGTGCCTGCCCAAGCTGTTTCTCAAGAAGGAATCCTGTTTTCTCTTTGTGAGGGTCTCAATTCTCATTTCAATTCTTTGATGCTGGGCACAAGTGGTGTGAAGTTTCCCCCACCCATACTCACTGAGGTAGTCCAGGGTGTGTACTAAGTTTAGTTATTAGTTTTAGGAGACAATTGGAGGAGTTTCTCGGGTCTTCTGTGTAGGGTGTGTTGTCATCTCTCGATCTCCAGGACTGCTGCTTTTCATATATCTTGTCTCTGTGGGTTGATGCAAGGTTCATATTTGCTAGCAGTATGAAGTCCCTCTCAGTGCTCATATTAGTAGCAAACCTCAGCCCTCCAGCTTGTTGTTGACCTGGCCATTCTTGCTGACCCATAGCTGTTGCTCCTCTTCCAGGTCGTGCTCTCGGGATCTTGTGGGGACAGGACCAGAGTGGGCAGCTGAGGGAGAGGGATCCAGGGTGGAGGCGGGACTGCATGGGCATGGCAGCACTGGGTAGTGCATGCCACCCAAGCTTGGCTCCATGCCACAGGGCTCCAGTTCCTGGCGGCAGTGGCAAGCTCAGTGTGGGCTCCAGTCTGAAGTGGGAGGCACTGTGGCTCAGCCCATGGATCCAATTGCACCAGGGCAGCTGCCCAAGCCTCTTCTCCAGGAGGGGTCCGGTTTACTCTTTCTGATGGCCTCAGTTCTCATTTCAAAACCCTCCTGGGGCCAGGGGACCCACTTCTCCCCTTCTTGTCCTTCTCATGCTGCTATAATCCAGTGTCTGGGTGGTGACCCCCTGAGAGGATCTTTCTCTACTGCTTACCCAGTCACCATCTTGCTGCTGCTGTTGGTATTTTGATTGGGACTGCATTGAATGTGTATAACAATTTTGGGAGCGTGGTCATTTTGACAATATTGGTTCTGCATATCCAGGAGCAAGGGACATCTTTTCATTTGCTGATGTTCTTTTCAATCTCCTTTTTTAGAGTACTGTAGTTTTCTTTGGGTACATCTTTCACTTTTTACATTAGCTTAATTCCTGGGTATTTAATTTTTTTTTTTTTTTTTTATTGAACTCAGGACTTTGAACCTGCCAGGCAGGTGCTTTATCCACTGAGCTATATCCCCAGTTCCTGGGCTTTTCATTTCTTAAAGCTACTGTAAATGATGAGGTAATTTCCTTCTCTTCCAATTAATGAACTAGTGTACACAAATATGAATAACTTTTGTGTGTTGATTTTGTATCCTGAAGTTGGTTAATAATTCTAAGAGTTTTTTGGGTCTTCTGTGTAGAGTATCACGTTATCTGCAAATAATTTGAATTCTTCCTACAAGTATTCCTTTTATTTCTTTTTCTTGCCTAATTGCTCGGCCAATGTTTTAAGTTCTATATTGACTAAAAGAGGTGATAGTGGACATCCTTGTCTTGTTCCTCATTTTAGTGGGAATGCTTTTAGTTTTTCCCCAGTTAATATAATGCAGGCTATTGGTTTGTCATAAATGGCTTTTATCACCTTTAGGTGTGGTTCTTCTATACCTCATTTCTTCAGAGTTTTTATCATGAAGGAGTATTGAATGTCATCAAAATCCTTTTCTACATCAATTGATATGACCATATGGTTTTTGACCTTGCTCCTGTTCATGTGACGTATTGTATTTATTGATGTACATATGTTGAACCATATTTGCATCTCTGGGATGAAACTTACTTGATCATGATGTATGATATTTTTGATAATGTGCTGCATTCTATTTGCTGATATCTTGTTGAGGATTTTTGTTTCTATGTTCATTAAGGAAATTGGCCTATAGTTTTCTTTTTTATTGGGTCTTTATCCAGTTCTGATATCAGGGTGACAATGGCTCCCATAAATGAATCTGGGAGCACACCATCCCTTTTAATTTCTTTGAAGACCTTAAGGAGTATTGGTAATATAACATTCTTAAAGTTTTTATAGAATTCAGCAGTGTATCTATCTGGTCTGGGGCTTTTTTTTTTTTGGTAGATTCTTTATTACCGTGTCAATTTCATTGCTTGTTATTGGATTGCTAAGCATATTTATGCCTTCTTGGTTAATCTTGGTAGTTCGCATATGTCTAGGAATCTGCCCGTTTCTTCAAAATTTGCTAACTTGCTGGAATATAATTTTTCAAAGTAATTACTGTACATCTTCTGGGTTTTGACAAGCTATTGTAACTTCACCTTTTTCATTTCTAATTGTGGTTATGTAAGTCTTTTCTCTCTCGGTGAGTTTGGCTAAAGGCTCATCTATTTTATTTATTCTTTCAAAAACCCCAGCTCTTTGTTGATTTTTTACCTTATTTTTAGTCTCCATTTCATTGATTTCTTCTCTCATTTTTATAATCTTTAATTTGTATTTGGTGCTGATTTATTGTTGATTCTCAAGTATCTTTTTTGATATTTAGTAATTGCTCTTTTTTAAAAAGAAATTCCATTTACTTAGAAATGTGAAAAATATTGTATATGTCACTCATTCCCCAGTAGCTCAGAATAAATATAATTGCATATATAAAGGAAAAGTTGGAGCTGGTGGTGCATGCCTATAATCCCAGCACTTTGAAGGCTGAGGCAGGAGGATCATTGTGAGTTTGAGACCAGCCTGGGCTACAAAGCAAGCTCAAGTCCAGCCCGAACTGCATAGTGAGACCCTGTCTCAAAAAAAGACAAAAAAAAAAGTTGGAATACCAAAAAATTGTACATAAGGGAGTTTTTTAACTATGTTTGCACATTTTCTGTAGCTTTGCATTTTATATAAAGTGTTTTAAGGTTGTGTACTTGGGCTTGCTCTGTGTTTCTAGTGTGAACATTGACTGCAATAAATTTTCCTCTTAGAACTGTGCTAATGGTGTCCGGAGGCTTTGTTGAGTTGTACAGTCATTGTCATTAACTTCCAGACATTTTTAATTTTTTTTTTTAATTTTCTTCTGTGACCGATTGGTTGTTCAGGAGTATGTTGTTAATTTTCCCAGGAGTTTTTCCTTTTCCAAACTTTCTTTTGATGTTGATTTCTACTCTCATTGCATGGTCTTCTAATAGTATGCACAGGGTAATTTCATTTCTTTTGTTTATTTATGCTAGTTTTCTGGATTAGCGTGTGATCTATATGGGGAAAAGTACCATATGCTGATGAAAAGAATGTGCTGTAAACTCTGTCGTGGAGGGTGGAATACTCTATTAAATCCATATGTTCAAGGGCATGTTTCAGCTGACATTTCTTTATTGGTTTTTTGTTTGGTTGATCTATCTCCTTGTGGAAGTGAGGTGTTAAAATCCCCTGATACCATTGTGTTAGTGTGTATTTATCTCTTAGTTTTTGTTTGATGAAGACAGGTGCTCCAGTGTACTATATACGTACATCCTTTTTTTTTTGAGACAGGGTCTTGCTGTATAGTTCAGGATTTCCCTGAACTATCTATAGAGCCCAGGCTGGCCTCAAACTTGCGGCAATCCTCCTGCGTCAGCCTCCTGAGTGCTGGGATTACGAGAGTGCACCACCATACCCAGCTATACATGCTTATCAGTGTTATCTTTTTGTTGGATTCTTCCTTGGACTAGTACGTAGTGCCCATCTTTGTCTCTTCTAATCAGCTGTAGCTTGAAGTTTACCATGCCTTATATTAGAACTGTTACCCCTGCTTGTTTTCGGGGCCCTGATGCATGAAATGTTTTCCATCCTCTAATTTTTAAGTCTATGAATATCTTTTTAGATCCGATGAGTTTCTTCAATGCAAGAGATTGTTAGATTCTGTTTTTTGATCCAGCCTGACAATCTACATCTTTTAATTGGAGAGTGGGGACTGTTAATGTTCAGGGATGTAAATGAGATGTGCTGGTAATTTACTGCCATTGCCTTCTTTATCTGCTCGTGAATCCTGTTTTTCTTTTCCTGACTTCTTTTTAGTTGTGGTTGCTGTTTATCCATTGGCCTTGCTGGTTTCATGGTTTTAAAAGTTGTGTTTATTTCATTGTTTTTCTCAAGAATATGAAGTATTTTCTGTTTTTTAAAATTTTTTTTATTTTTTGATACTGGGAATCAAACTCAGGACCTCACACTTGCCAGGCAGGCACTGTGCCACTGAGCTATATCCCTGTCCCTGAAGTATCTTTCACAAGAACTGGTTTAGTATCCATACATCTTTTGAGCTGAATTTTTTTCATGGAAATTCCTCATAGAAAGTGGTGTTTAGAAGCCACAATTCCTGGGTGTCAGTAAGGAATTGGGACATTTCTCCTACCAGAAATTCACTTGGCCTGGCAGATTAAAATTTCCCTTGCTTGGGGATCTTTCCCAGATATAAATGAGGATCAGGAAATGGCGTCTTCAGATTAGTTGTGCCCACATGCAAATGAAAAAATTTAAAGAAGCATCTTCCAGTTGCTCTTGCAAAGAGCACTAGATTCAAATGAAGGATGAAAATAGCAACTTCTGATTGGTCCACAGGGTTCAGCCATAAGTCTGACATCATTTTGGATCTTATGTTATGCACATGTCCTCTTTTTTAAAGAAAACATCTCACTCTACCTGTCAGCCACAGGTATGCCCTTCAACATACTCTGCCCATTCAGTTGTCCAATTTGCCTCATCCCTAATCTCCAGCATCACCAGAGTTTACCACTTGTGTTTCCTAGAGCCAAAGCCACATCCAAGTCCCCCTGAGCCACGGGCTGCTGAGACACGCTGGCCAGACTGTGGAGAGCAGACTTGAGATGATAAAAGGCAGGAAATGCAACCCCCTGGGGCCTCTCTGGAAACTTTGTCCTCAAGTCCTAGCTTCCCTGCTGGGTCTTTGAAGTGCCTTTAAGGTAAATCTCCAACTGATTTAAGATATTTGGCAAAGGTCGTTTGGCCACACTGTTATCAGGTAGCTCCTTCTAAAAGTGTCTCACTACGTAATCATTGCTAGGTTTTGGGTTGCTCACCTCTCTTTCTGGAGTGAGAGTCCAGGTTCTTCTCATCTCGAACAAAGAATTGTACAAAATTAGCAAAAAGCAGTGGCAAAGTTTATTTGAAGAAGTAAAAGTGAAGCAGGAGACACAAACAGGCTCTGCAGGAAAGCCTGGGCTGAGTGGAAGAGGAAATAGCAAGGTAAAAGTGCAACCTGCAGGAAGCAGGGTGAGCTATTGTGAGGAAAGCCACACAGCAAGCTCTTTTTGGCATCTGTGTCCTTCTGTACTTTTAATCTCAAGAAAACCCATGAGAACATCTACAGGAGGATCCTGAGTCCTGGTGCTGGTACCCCACACCTCAGGCAGACATCAGATCTAGGCTACCGTATTGAAAATCTGCTTGAGTTGTTGAGAAGTCTGCATGCAGGGCTTTGGGGACTGTTCTGGGCTGTATGCTGGGATCTTATAATTAAGAGGTCCCACCTACTTCCCCAGCCAGTTTTGCCATGCCCTAATTGCCTATGTCAACACCACTGGTACTCTTTCCCGAAAATGTTCTTTTCATTCTTTACATGGTCAGGCTGAAAATTTTCCAACTCTTTCAGTCTCATTTCCCTTTTAATTGTAAGTTCCAGCTTTAGGTGATTTTTCTCTTTTTCATTTTACTGTAAGTGGCCCAAAGAAGCCATACAGCACCTTGAATGCTTTGCTGCTTAGATATTTCTTCAGTCAGGTGTCCTAGTTCATTGCTCTTAAGTTCTGTGTTCTCTAATGCCCTAAGGTCTGGTCACAGTTAGGTTCCTTGATACTCTGTAATAGAGATGACCTTTACTTCATTTTTTATCACTCTGAAACCTTATCAGAATAGTCTATACCAGCGATGGCAAACCTTTTCGAGCTTTCAGTGATACTGTACATTGTGGGATGCGTGCCACTGGTTCGCCACCACTGGTCTACCCTGCCCATGTTTTCACAGTATTCTGTCATTCTGCTTAAGTAGATTCCACAATATCTCAGACATACAGCTGTCTTCATCTAACCCCTTGATGCAGTCATGGCATAGTCACAGGCCACCTTAGGAATGAAGGAGAAGTAGAATCCTGGGCCCTTACCAGCTACTCACTAAAAGCATGTTTTGTGTTTTCTAATGAGACAGTCAGGGACTTAAAAACCATTTTTGTCATAAACCATGAGTCTTCACTTGGGCCTACAGATGCCCAATAGATAACTAAAAGCAAAACAAAACTTGGCTTTCATTTTGTACCATTTGTTACTACAAGTCTCTGATTAAATCTCTTCTCAGCTTTGCATAGAATACATTGATTATTTAGGGAGTGTCTGTCTAGGGTCTGGCCAGACAGGGCTACTCAGGCCTGAATTTGAGGCACTCATCCATCTTCAAGACTGAGGACATCAAGATAAGAGGTTTACAGGGACGTCCAGCTTTGCACAGAAGCCTCCCGCCACTGTCCTCAACCTGTGTTCACCTGGATTCCAGGGAAGGTGGAGCCCACATGCCTGAGACCCCCCACAGAGAGAATGAAACCATCTCTCCTCCATAAGATTCCAGAATTACGACACCAGGACTGTAGTGAGGATCGGCTGCACCTTATCCCACCAGCTAATTCCTGAAAGCTGGCTTCTTATCCTTGTGTGGGGCCAGTCTGTACCCGTTCATCAGTGTGTGCTCCTTCCAGCTACCTAAGCTGGAGTCCTTCTCTACCTTCCCTCCAACTTTCCAATTAAAGTTCTTCCACTGGGTGTGGTGGCACACACCTATAATCCTAGCACTCTGGAGGCTGAGGCAGGAGGATCATTGCGAGTTCGAGACCAGCCTGGGCTACAAAGTAAGCTCAAGGCCAGCCTGAACTGCACAGTGAGAACTTGTCTCAAAAAAGACAAAAAAAAAAAAAAAAAAAAAGAAACAGTTCCAGCCTTTACCCACTACCCAATTCTAAAGCTGCTTCTATAGTTTCTCAGTATTTGTCATAGCAACAGCCTCATTTCTCAACCCCTTGGTGGAGGAAATCAACCTCTGCACCTGCAGGTTCTGGAGCATGGATTCTACCAACTGTGGTCAAAATACTAAAAAACAGCTTATTGCTAGTGAACATGCAGAGGCTTTTTTTTTTGTCATTACTCCTCAAACAATTCAGTGTAGCAACCATCTACAGAGTTTGCACTGTCTTAAGTAATTGAGAGATGACTCAAAGGGTGTGGAGGATGTGCATAGCTACATGCAAATCCTGTGCCATGATATATAAGGGACTTGAGTATCGGTGGGTATTGCTGTCCTGCAGTTGGGGACGCTGGCGGCAATCTCCACAGACCCTGAGGGGTGACTGTTGTTTTTCTATTATTCACTTTGGATTACTTACCTGAAATATTCACCACAATTTTGGTGTGTTAACCAGTCCTACTAGATGAAAAATCATAACCAGATGCAACTTTGAAATAGCTTTTTTGGGGGGAGGGCAAGTGGATGAAAACTGGAAGAGAATGACCTTGATGACGCCCCGACCTTGGAGTCAGCCTTACAAGTACGCTCAGAGCGAGGACCCCAGGGACGTGCCCGTCTGTGGGTGTCTTCCTAACCCCGCAGGACAGCGGGACGGGAGGACCACCCTCAGCGCTGGCTGACGACTGAAGATTTCTAAGGTTTCTGTGGGGGCTGTTTGCTAGTTGGTAGGATGCGCGGGGCTCTGAGTCAGGCCTGAGTTTCTCCCAGATCCACTGCTTTTTAACTGTGTGGCCTTGGGCTGTGACTCACTGTCTCCCTTATGGAGCAGTGACACTGAGGCCTGGCTGAGGCTTGTGGGAAAGAGGCCATGAATACAATAACCACAGCAGTGACACTCAGAGCGCTATGTGCACACAAGGCACTGATTTTATTACTTTTACTCCTCCTAGTGATACTGTGAGATTAATGTTGATTAGCCCTATCCCATAAGCAAGCAAAGGCCAGAGAGAGGCTGCTTTACCTGAGGTCACAGTAAGAGGGTAGCTGGGATCTAAATCAGGTCAGGCAGCCCGGCTTTATCATGCTCAACCACCATATCAGGAGACTGGTAAATTCTCTCTCCTAAAAGCAGGAATGTATGGACCATGCCTGGTACTTAGTAAGAACACAAGAAATGGTAATGGTGCAGTAATACAGGATGCTTCCCTACCTCAGGGCTCTCTCCACACTATGCAGTGAACACAAATCCCTCTGCCTGCAGGACATAGGCACCTGGATCTTGTTGAACATCAAATCCTTAAGCAGAGAGGACAACTAGGGACTTTGAGAAGAAGAGCAGCCTCATGGCAGGAAGTCACTGTGGGTGGTTGAAGGAGCCCATAGACTTGGAGCTGATGGGGGACCATTCTCCCCCTTCATCACACCCAGCAGGCGCTCCGCTGTCTCACCCATCTTGCTGTCTGACCCACAGCCCATGCTCCGGGCGGAGAACTCCCCTAGAACCCTTTGTCCATGTTCTGCACCCTCTGGTAGCCCATCACTCTGCATTCTCTACATTCAACAGGCAGCTGGCCATGGCGAGACCCAGGCGCCACATACCAGCTGATTCTGCCGACTCCGATAGAGCAAACAAGGCCCCAAGTACGAGCATGCTTTGCACTCTCGTCTGCAAGCGTGTGGATGACTGTTTTACCTGATGTGACCTGGCCTTTTCAGATGACGCAGATAATCCAGACCCTAGCTTGATGGCGGGTTAGGAAGACAAATAAGGGACAATTCCACGTGGGGAACTCTTCATAAGGGTCGAGGCCCAGCTGACCTTCCCCGCAGACATGAAGGAGAGCACAGCAAGCCGTTCCCCTCTTTAGCAACGTGCAGGCATGCCGGCACGCTGCAAGTTCCAGGGAAGAAGTCAACACAGCTGAGATCTCGTTTAGAGAAATACTTACCTGGATGCACTTTGCAAATAATGAGAAAAGATGAATCTTCCATTAACCTAATTGCTTGCTCCATTCTCTCCTAAGTTGAATAAAAGTGAGGTGAGCCAGACGCTCAGGGCTTTGTCCACTACAGGCAAGAGCTCCTTGGCCCCTCTTTCACAATCACCTCAGTGTCTTATCTTTAGTCTCCGTTCGCCCCCACCAGTTGGGCATGCCTAGCTGGCTGGTTTTCTGCAATCCCTGCACTTGAGTAAGAGCCAAGATCACCAGTGCAGAGTACCCAGGAATGTGAGTACCATACAAGAGGCATGAAGAGCTAAGGAAAAGACACACAGAGGCCGTTAATTCTCCTCGGGAGAGTCACAGAAAGGAAAACAGAAGTTGGGTTTTATACATACAGGATTTTGCAATCTAACCCAAGCCATAGGCAGACTTTGAGGTGTACAAGTACACAGACACCCAGAATGACAGTTGTCAAGATGGCGTCTTTTCTGCCTGTGAGAGGAGTGGAAGACATGGCTAGCTTATGAATGGCCTCGCTGGCCATGAGGATGGAGGAAGCTCTTCTATATCATAGATAGAAATGAGGGTCTTCAAGGAAGATCAGATTTGTGTTAGCAAAGTAAGTCCCCAGCAATCGTGGAGCCATGATGGAGGCAGCAGACACCCCCGAGGACTTGAGAGTGTGTGGGGATCACCCACCGTCACCCCACCCGGTGCACAATACACCCTCTCGGTACGGCTGCCATCCTCTCTTGCCTCCTGCACCAGGCTCTTATGCCCGAGAAGTTCCAAGTCTCTGTTCCTGTTACACACAGCGGCTTCTCCACTTCACAAATTCCTGGGCCCCACCAGCATTCATGTGTGCAGAGGACATTCTCCTCTGGTAAAAATAATCATCAAAACATTTCTCTAAATAAAGTCATCAGCTTGCTAAAAGAAAATCTTTAACCAGTTGTTAAAAGTAACGCTAAAGTTTAAAAATCATATCACACTATGAGTCATCGACAATATCAGCAACATTCCAAATACTGTGTGGAAATTATCTGAGACATAATTATGCCTGAGAAACACCAGGCAGTGCTGTCACAATCACTTTAGCAATTCAAACCAAGGGAAAATAACTACAGGACACTTCATTAAACTTGTTTTTAAAAAAGTTTATTTGTTACAAAATGTTAAATACTAAAGCTAAAAACATATAAATTCAGGTCAGGTCAGGTCAGGCTCTATTAAAATACTCACATGCCCTTCTTTGTAAAATCATTAAAGACTGAATCAAACAGATGCTTTAAATAAAATACTCTGAGGACATTTGTGTCCAATTTGCTATAGTAGTGTAGTGTAGTTTGTAAAATTATAGTTGGAAAGGTTAGCTACCGTGGAAATAAAATTGACCCAATTCCACTGTCTTTTGCTACTACCCAATGTAACACCACCATGCTGGTGTGGACCGGTTGAACTTCTGATACAATCCTGGAAGTCCGCTATTACAAATCCAGGATCCTGTAACAGGAACACAGAGTAGCCAGAAGTATTCAAAGGGTTAAACAGCATGAAAACTTGGCCCAAAAAGAAAAGGCTTAGTTCGGATATACAGTATCCTCTCTAATTAAAATGATTGGGAAATATATTAAAGCAGAGATCAGCAAAAAGCATACACCATCTAGAAATAACTGTTCAATTGAAAATTTCTCCTTGAAACCAGCACTCGTTTCCCTAAGACAGTTTATGAGTCTTTAAAATTTCTTTTAAACTGAGTGAATTAAAAGGTATTAAAGAATCTACACTCAATGAGTTCTAACACTAATTTGATTATATTTTAATTAGCTCTAGAGAATTGTGGTACTGGGCTGAGTCACTCACACAGGGAGTAAAGAACTTTCAAAATAAATACTACAACACTCAGGAAGACCAGTTTCCAACTCAATTCTCACCCAGGCCAAATAACCAAAAACAACTAGCTATTGTCTATTTAAATATTAAATAGCATTTTCAAGAAAATATTTTAAATTGTTTTGCAACTTGTATTTTTCCATTTTATAACTTTAAATGCTATAATTAATATGGGGATGAGAATGTGCTTATGAAGCACGGAAGGCTACATTGTGTTTCATAAATGTGAGGGACTTTCTAGAAATTTGCTATGTCACCTGCTCTTCACAATCCTAATCCCAGCCAAGTGAGATTTGCTAATAGTTGCTTTACTTACATGATTAAAGCACAAAAAATACAAAATGCATCCCAGTAATCATCACTGACACAGTCCAACTGAAAACAGGTTTCCTGGAGTGTATTTATGAGGAAGTCTTTACTTTCTTCTGACAGTATTGGTACACACACACTAACTGCATGGAATCCTAATGCTACGGTACAAGATTGTGTAATCAAACATTTGAAAAGTTGGAAAAAATATGTGCATTCTAAAATCACTGGAATTTAAAAGAAAAACATTTCGGTATTAAATTACAGATGACAATGGTCTGAACAATAAATACTAAGTAATCTGTTCTCTATCTTCGGGCTTATGAGCTTCTGATATAGTCATTTCTGTACATATGCCCTCTGAAAGAAACTAATTCTGTCCTCTATTCCAGTACCATTTTTTCTACACATAAGTCTTCGATTTATAGCCTTTCTTTAACTTACTGGGTAACCTTAAAGCATAAGACTCAAGCCACTCCACATTAAATAGCCTTGCAGTCCTTGGAAAGAATTCAAACAATTCACACCACTGATACCCTAATCTCAGCAAATACACTGAAAAGTTACTGAACCTTCATAGCAAATTCTTCAGAAAGCATCTTTTCTTGTGTTCATCTTCATAAATGTGTATTAAAATCAAGCTAGGCAGTCACTCTTATCAATATCCTGGCCTTACAGAATGATCAATTAAGTATTTGTTCATCAGCCACAGACCCAGGACTGAGTTTAAAGCTAATCCAACACAGGCAATTCTTGTGCACCAAGGGAGGCGGCAGCGGAGGCTCCGCACGGGACAGACACCCCCAGAGCAGGAATCACCATTGTCCTCTCTCCCCTATGACAAGCTGCCCTGGTTTCCCTCGACACCAATGCGTTTCAGCTTTCAGAGAGAATGACGTGTGAGCAGGAAAACGTGGTCTTTTTCCTACCAGGAAACACACATAATGTTAGGGGGCGAGTGCAAAGGGAAAACAGGGGCCTTCTACAGATAGTATTAAGAACTTCTGGGCAGCCACAGCCAAACACGGAAGCAAGTGTGAAGCCCTCCCAGTGCGGCAGGAAAAGCCAGCGCTGGTGGGTTTCCTGCTCAGTCAGCACCCCAAGAGAAGAGGGGATGTAGCTGCAGTGTCCGGAGGAAAGAGTTCTGTTCACGGTGCTGATTCGAACACTGACACGAGTGTGGAACCAATTAGCGTGACCCTCTCAAAATCTCCAGTTTCATTTCAGAAATTTCACATCGGGCTGGTTAGTCTCTTCCCCTAAATTCCTCATTGTAGAAATAGTTACATGAGGTCCTTCATTGCCCCTTATTTTAATCGGACATGATGAATTTCTGTATCAATGCCAATTGATTCTTTCAAACAGTGTAAGCATTTCTTAACCAGGGCAGGGTCACCAAAGCCAGAGAACATCTTAAGGGGAAAACAGCTCTGCACAACAGTTTTATATTCTAGTGTAAAGCCTTAGTTTTAGTCTGTGTTATCTTTTGTTCCCTTTTAAGAATATAGTTGTAGGTTTTTCAAAGAGAACTAATAAACACATTAAGCTCACTTTTTTTAACATCCATATTGGCTACGTTCAGTCATAAGAATTTCACTGGAATCCAGCAATATCCCATTCTTCATACTAATGAAAACATGGACATTTATAAAAGCTCCAGGTCACATTACTAAACAACGACATTTCCGGGAGTGAATATACTTCCTGTATTCTGCAAGCTGCTTCAAGTACAAATTTGATGGCCATCTGTGCTTTTCAACGAAACTGCGTTCTTCCACTAAAATGTGAAGAAAAAGAATGTAAACAGAACATATTTTACTTTAGATCATGTTAAGGTATTAACTGCTAATCTTCTATATCATAGATGAAATCTGAGCTCTGTTGTATGGCCCCTACCATTCCAGGAAGCTTTCAATACAATTTTGGTTAAACCAGTCCTCAGCATGTATGCTATGCTATTATGTGGTTTATGATTATACACATCTTGCCCAATGTTTCATCAGATAGTAGTTTATTGTTTTATTTCCTTTTCTCTCTGTTTTTTTTTTTTTTGTCTTTTTGAGACAGGGTCTCACTATGCAGTTCAGGCTGGCCTTGAACTCACTTTGTAGCCCAGGCTAGTCTCGAACTGGCAACAATCCTCCTGCCTCAGCCTCCAGAGGGCTGGACTTATAGGCATGCACCACCATATCCAGCTTATTATTTTCCTCTCTTTCTCAATAAAACTTTAATTTTCCTGGAGATAACAGACTCATTTTGTTTGTTTGTTTAGTTTTCTTTGTAGCTGACTCATCTTCCAAACTCTGTGAGGTCCTCCAGGCTGTTTTCCACCCAGCACGGTCAGGACCTACCCATCCCTGAGGTGACTGGTACCCCCAGAGGTCCACCTGCTCTCTGAGCCCCACACCCTCGGCTTTCCAGGCTCACCCAGGCCTTTCCCTGCACCTTCCGTGCCTGAACTCTGATTCCTTCGCTTTATTCCTTAGTTTTGGGGAAGCAAAACCTTCGTTAGCTTTCTGCAAAGGGGGTCTTAAAAGTATGTTTGAGATCCTGTTTGTGATGAAATGTCTTTAGTTAATCCTCACTCATGACTTACAATTTGATTTGGTATAAAGTTCCAGATTGAAAACTCCCCTGAAAATGTTGAAGACAGTACCCATTGCCTTCTAGTTGCCAGGGTGAAGAATTCCACTACATTCAGATTCATAGTCCTGGGAGGGTGGTGTGTGTGTGTGTGTGTGGTGTGTATGTGTGTGTGTATGTGTTTAAATCCTGGAAACTTACATTTCTGTTTATAGTTAGCATTCAGACATGTACCAATGCGCCTTATTCATTTAGCGGAATGCTTAGCAAATCCTTTCCATGTGTTGACTTGGGTCCTCCAGCACTGGGCTAACTTCTTATAGGGTTTCCATCACTTCCCTCCTGTTGCTTTTCTCTGTGAACTTCTGCTATATACTGCTCCTTCTAGACTGAGCCTCCAATTAAAAAAAAAAACAACTGGTTCTCCTGCATCTGTCCTCCTCTAAGTTCAGTTTTTTCCTGTTTGCATTCATTGTTTCAGTGTCGGTACCGATGGTTTTGTGTCAGCAATTGCTTCAAAGACTGTGTCTGCTGAGTCCCAGGGGTCTTTTCATAGTTGACGGCAAGACACTGGAAGCTGTCTGGAAACCTTTGGACATGGATGGGATGTGCTTAGCGTGACTGAGCAAATACACATACCCACATGATTAGCATGTGCGTTCTCCCTCTGAGACCACAGAAGGATGCTCCCCCTTCATCCCCAGGGTACGGGAGCCAGGCTGGCAACTGCCAAGCTGCCAGAACTCTCGAACCTGGATAAGGGAAGGAGGCCAGAGCCTTGGCATGCCATGCACACGCTTACACACAATACCATGTTTCATCCTGGTTTCTCACCCCTCATCTCAGCTACACCCAAAATTCATGATCCCATAAGCTCTACATACTTGAATTTCTCCAGAAATAAACTCCCACTTCCTGCAAAGAGGAGGAACCACTTGCTTGTGTGTGTGTGGAGGAGGCAGTAAAAGCTTCTAAATCGATATTTAACTAATTCCACTGCTTCCTTCCCCCAGCCTCATCCTGGCTTCAGATGAACACCTAGCACCTCAGACATCTAAGACCTTCAGGATTCTGCTGGGGGCATCAGTTGGGAGGCTCATAAAAACACAACAGCGCATCCTCATCCACCTTGCGTAGCGCATCAAGCTCACATGACTTCTCGCTCTTGCCCAAAGTCAAAATGACCATGAAGGGGAAACGCTCTGAATTCATTCAGGACAGTGAGGCAGCCACGATAGCGCACTGAGGATGCTAATGAGAGAGGATTTCAGGGTAAGTGTGCTCAAAGCAAGGGAAGTATTCTGAGAAAAAGTAATGGCAATGTGTTTTTTATTGTAATAATTTTTTAAAAAAATTAAACATTTACCATATTTTTTGAACCCACTGCATAGTAATTTAAAAATACAGTCCAAATAGAACCCTTTGAAAGGCTACATCGAACCCACAGACTGCCCATTTGTAACCACCAATTTAGAGTTCAATTTTCCTTTATGCAGGAGCTTTTTTCCTCGCCTGAAGTCCACATAGCAGAGGCAGCAGCCGGGCAGGCAAGCAGTGTGGAAACAGAGCTCTGAGGGTGCCTTAACTACCAGGGGAACAGAGGCGACTGCTGCTGTAGCCTCTGCCCCTTGCTCCGCCAGCTCCCTGGCCCCTGGCAGCCCAGCTTCCCACCATCTCACCTGGTCACCCGCTACTTCACAGGCAACTGCACAAGCAATGAAATGTGATCCCAGTCGGTAACCAACGAAGTGTACAGAGCATCTCCCCACCCCCAGGCTGTAACAGTACTCCGTGCATGTCAGACAGCTCTACAAAGTCTAAGCAGAAAATAACCTTACTCTTCTTTACAAGTGAAGGTGACCTAAGCAGCAGTGTGAAAATGGGTGTAAAATGAAAATATAGCTGTTAAGGTGTTTCCTACAGGCACACAATGTTTGCTGATTGGCTGAATATACTGCTAAAAATTGACTGTGTGTTTCCTTGTTTCCACAATGATGTGAGTGGCTGAAGGAAGAGATTTTCACATCTTTCACCAGCAAAATTTTTTTACTTAGTAAAATTTTATGTAGAACTCTAAGACTTTCACATATCTCCTTGGAGATTTCTTTGTCCAGAGTTTGGAAGTACTCATTAGGTTGTCCTTCACATTTCCATGAGTCTACAGTAGGTAGTAACATGAGCAAACCCCTGCAGCTGGCTGTCTGATTCGTCTGATTGCCCACCATGACGGCTAGTCTATTTTCACTTTCCTTCTGCTTGTGCAGTACTGGGAAGCTCACCCTTTGGTTGGTTTTAATCTTAATAATTTACCTTAAAAATACAATGCATATACTTCTGAACAGCAAGTTTCACACTTAATAAAACATTATTTCTCCAAGGTAATAATATATGGGACTCCTAGAATAGAAACTATAAATACAGATCTGGTACAATAAAACTACATTATAATAGTAAACAATCAAATTTAAGTATTACTGTTTAAAATTACACTTCTGACTTAGGGACAACCAAGATCTCATCTATCAAAACCAAATGCCACCTGAGGACACTTTCGGCCACTTTTTATCTATGTTTTACAAATGCATTTAAAATTGAACGGGAGCTATAAAATAATTATCAGACAAGCTCTTGTGTGACACAGGTCAAGCTGCTTATGTAACACGGATGACTATAAATTAAAGCATCCTCAGTCACCTCGCTGCATAATTTAGAGGGTAAGTGTTACACCGAACATGATTGTATTCAAATTATGGTTTACAAACTATAATCCCCAACCTATGAACAAAGAACATCAAGTTGGTTTTCGTCCTCCCTACCTGAAAGATCTTGAAATTCAGGCTTTTGACTGAAGATGAGGTAGTTGGTGGCGATGAAATGAAGCAGCCAGGTGGAAAGGCAATCAGAGTGGTGAAACTGCAAAAGAAATGCAAAGGGAACCAGTATTGTACGTCACGACCATCGGTACGATGGCCAGGGGAGACAATGGTCTAGTGGAAATCACAGAGCACCGGTATCTGTGTGTCTACGTACCATGCGCCCTTCCAACTGTTAGAGCTGCAGGAAGGAGATGGGAATGTTACCAGCAAATACTAATACATCTATTAGTGAAGAAGCTGAATGAACAGTCAGTCACAAGCTATGCCTGCCCCATGGGTAAGAAAGGCTGGAGGTGCTTGAGGACTGCGTATAAACTTTTAATCTGAGGTCATGGACTTCTTCACCAACTACACTTGTAGCAGAGGAAGATTATGGTGAGCAAGTTCTAATAAACAAGTGCACCGCAGGAGCAAGTCAAAAAACATTTTGAGGAGGATGTATCATCGGTCCAAGGGTGTGGGTGGCAGTGTGTCAATAGTTCTGTGAGGAAGTTATATCTGAAGAGCTGCTTTAATGGACTTCCTGTCACACTGAGCTTGACTTCCTGTCACACTGAGCTGGACTTCCTGCATGAGTCTTCTCCTGAGTTCCAACAGCTTCTGGGAGAGGGAAACTAAAAGCCATTTGGCCACTGACATCATGGCCTCCGTGCCACCCAGTGTTGCTGAGTCATCATCCCCCAGTTTGGGTAACCATAACTTGCTGGTGGGCAACTCAGTACATGAATGTAGTTCTTTTTTATTACTATTATTACTGTGGTGCAATAGGCATAACATAAGACATTTTAATTATCTATGGGTGTAGTTTAGTGGCATAGTAAAGTTATATAATATGTAACCAGAACTGCTGTCCATTTCCAGAACTGTCCCATGACTTCAAACTGAGACTTTGTACCCTATAAACAGTTACCCCCCTACTACCCTACTCCCAGGCCTTGGTAATGACTGCTTCGTTTTGTATCACTATAACCGTGAGGACCCTAAACACTTAAATAAACGTTGTTCTTCTTTCTCTTAGTTTATTTCACTCAGCATAATGTCTCCCAAGGGTCACCCATGTTGCAGCATATACCAGATTCCTTCCTTTTCAAGGCTAACACTCCAGGGTCTGTCTACACCACCTTTTGCTCATGCATGTACCCTTAGACAGACACCACTTTGGCTAAATGCAACTCTTCAGAAAGCTCAAAAATGTTAATTAACCAATGAACAACACAAAACTGAAGAGAATTACAAGCTCCAATCTTAAGAAGGTCAAGGATGTAATCTCTTAAAAATGTATAACATATACCTTCACAGATGTAGGTTCAGTGTATGAAAGCAGAATTTTCAGTTGGAAGAGACATTACAGTTCACCTAGTCTCAGTTTGAACAATCTTTTCTTCCCTGTCTCTTAGAAGAGGAATGTGATCTCTTAGGAACTGTAAGGGGTGGCGACTTTTAGCACATCATTTTAAGATAGACAAGCCTCAAAATGTGTCTTCAGAAACATCCTGGAGGGGTTGTAAAGAGTTAACTTTGCAGTCCTGACTTTGTCCTAGAATTCTCCTCCTTGCCTGAGTTGTTAAAGTATATATCATTGTGGCCAGAGCCTAACCTAGTCACATGGTACAAGGTAAACAACTGTGGCCAGGCCTAAACATTCCAATCTATTACCATGGAAACCAAAAATGTATATTAGGTGAGAACAAAGACAGTTAAGGGCCACATTCTCTGATCGTGAATGGGGGGGCAATGACTGGTCCAATTGGTTCCAAATTAAAATTAATTAAAACTCCATTTGTTCTGAATGAATTCTTTTATGTCCTGCGGAGTTCGATCCAATTTTTGATTTTTGCCATAACAGAACAAAGTACAAAACTGCAGTTACTTTAACAGGAGCCACCGTGGTGATTAGATGATTAACCCAGAGCAGATAACCTACCCCTGGTCAGGACACTGCCCAAGTGCTGGGACTCTGAAAGAGAAAGGCGATCACAGAGACAAAGAAGTAACTCCAAACACATGCTCCAAAAGCAGAATTTTAGGAAATGAAAACTAAAACAATGCTGAGATTCCATCTGTGAGCCCTTGGCAAGAGATGGGCCACATCTCCTTGTAAAAGAATACATTAAAAATAAACAGGTTATGAAAACACTAGGAAGAGGGCTGGGGATATAGCTCAGTGGAATAAGTGCCTGCCTAGCAAGCGCAGGGTCCTGAGTTCGATCCCCAGTACCACCAAAAAAAAAAAAAAAAAACCACTAGGAAGAATAAAAGAGAATCTTTAAACTAAATTTGGAAGACCTACTTATTTTGAGCTTAATGTAAATATGCTACAAAGAGAGCTCAGGGTTACTCAATTTTTAAATTTGTTTTTAGCCTTAATATTGAATACATATGATTTTATGATGATTATGAGAGACATGAAGTCGAAAAGAATTATGGACACAGTAAAGCAAAGGCGCAGATACTTTCAGTGACTTCCCCCCCACGACCAGAGATACGTATGCTGACAGGGAGCCAGTGTTTGGGTGTCACACACTCTGCCCTTTGCCCCACAGTGTGCTCTGGCGACTTGAACGAAGACAAAGTTGCGCTGCTTTTAAAACCTGGACATCAAAGTTGGCAGGAACAGACGAGATGCTGTATACTGGAAAATATTTTAAGAAGCCCTGACATTCTGCAGTGCTGGATCAGACACTCCTGTGAGAAAGATCTAGAGGGGTCAAGTCTCAAGTCCTCAAGCCTCTCTCGTGGTGAGTGGAACCTCGAATTAACCAAAGTACCATAGCATGACTCATCTGAGTAAGCCTTCTGCTCCCAGGGTAAGAGTGGCAATGAAAAGACTTGTTTTTTGGTGATACTGAGAATAGAATCCAGGGCCTTTCCATTGAGCTATATCTCCAATGCCCTCTCTCCTTTTTACATTTTTTGCTTAGACAGGGTCTCCCTAAATTGCCTCGGTGAGACTCTTGCAATCTTCCTGCTTCAGCCTCCCAAAGTGATGGGATTATAGGCATGTCTTACCACCTGGGCTAACAGCAGACTTCTGACTGGGGCCACATCTGAGGGTTTGAGCCCATTCCAAATGATCTTAGTTTACTTGCAGACCTGACTCAGTTCTTTGTCACATCTACTATATCCTAGGGTCTTTGTAAATAGTCACTCATGATTAATTTGTATAAACTCCATCTGTTCCCTAAAATTAGCAGCAACAGTTTTTTTTTTTTTTTTTAGTATATGTTTGCAGTATGTAGAGTTTAAAATCATCTTGGGGGCTGGGTACCGGCACAGAATACAGAGTGGTCCTTCCTTTCCCATTTTCACCCTCCCCTTCTAAACCCTCTTTCCCATTTTTGTTCTTGTGGATATTACTGCTCTTCTCTCACGTTTATGGCATATAGTATTGACGTTCCTGGAGGTTATGAGGTCTCTGCACGTGGCACATCATTTCTATTCTACTTATTTCCCCTCCCCCTTCCTCTCCCCCACCCTTTCTTGGACCCCTGCCTATCGGCAAGCACTCCATCCCCTTGTCTCCTCCCATCCTTTACTGTGCTCTTGGCTTACACTTGCCTTACACAAATGACAGAAACTGAATGGTATCTAAGCTCATGTGTCTGACCTGTTTCACACATTGTATTTTTCAGGTGCACGTATTTTCCTACAAATGTCTCAAATTTGTCCTTCTGGATAGCCGGATAGTATTCCATTATGGAATACTATACATAACGGAAACCACATTTCAAAAAATCTAATCATCTGTTACAGGGTAGACAAGCTGCTTCCAGGATTTCACTATTACAAACAGTGCTGCTATAAACACTCGCCTGCATGTACCGTCACAGTATCATATCTTTAGCTCTTTGCGGAGGTTACCCAGAAGGTGAATAATTGGGTCACATGGACTTTCTAATTTTAGTTCTTTGAGGAATTTGATTTGCATAATGGTCGTACTAGATTATGTTCTCACCAACAACACAGGAGGGTTCCTGTTTCACCACAGTCACACCAGCATTTGTTACTTGATTTCTTGATTGTAGCCATTCTGTCTGGTGTGAGATGGAATCTCAGCATTGTTTTAGTTTTCATTTCTCTAATGGCCAGGGATGTTGAACATTTTTTCATATGTTTGTTGACCATTTGCACTTCTTTCTCGAAGTTATCTGCTCATTTCACTTGCCCACTTCTTGATTGGGTCTTTGGCTTAGGTGGTCTAACAGTTTTGAGTTCTTTAAATACTCTGGATATTAGTTCTAAAATTAGTTCCCATCTTAAAAGAGACTCAGAAGAACCAGAATGACATATTGAAATGTTCTTCAATCTCTTAACTTTTCAAAACTGTACTCGTAGTTTGGTGAAATGTACCAATGAAAGACATTTTGCAAGAATAAATGAAATACAGTAATATCTCCTACAAACACCTAGAACTTCAAAACATGTTCACAAAATGAATGAAGCAGTGAATCGGCTTAACATAGCCACGTCCGTCAGCATATACAGAGCACATGCCGTTGTCCTTTCGGGAACCCTGTGATGTCATTCCTTGGGAAATTCAGTATAAATTCTATTTCTTATAATGCTTCCATGACACAGTGCAGCACATACTCAAATGACTCTTCCAAAGGTCACTGCTGGAAAAACCTTCCATCACCTTAGAGGGGGACTGAGCAAAAGTGCTAAGGTTTTAACAGTACCCAAAGAAACTTGTGGAACTTCATTTAACCAAGCTTCCAGACTAAAAACAGCATTAATGCATATCTTTTATTTTATATTTTCTACTACTGGGAAATGAACCCAGGGCTTTTGCAGTGAGCTACATCTCCAGCCATCTGTCATAGCCACGGTTGGAACAGATCTTGCAAATTTCCTTTAGTTGAATGCTCTCTGGAGAAATAGCAAAATACTTTCAACAGACACAAAGCCTTGTGATGCAGGCGGGAAAGCCCTTTCATTATGGTTCACCCTTGGCCACCAGGTGACTCTGGTCACAAACACAGCTAGACTATGTCCCATGTGGCTTATCTGCCTAGGCCCAGAGCCTAAGACCTTTTTATAAAACCTGATCTGCACCATTTCAGACCATGCCTCTTTTCAGATTCACTGCTTTAATTTTTCAACTGAGAAGATTTCCTGCATGTGTTACTGAAATAAGCGGGGCAAGGTTTTTAAAAGTTCTAAAAAATAATATTCCTTTTTAAACTGAACTAATACTCTGGCTAGCTGCAAGACCAGAATTAATTCCAAGTCAGGGACTTCCTAAGTTGCTTCATTGGCCAGGCGGGGCTCAAACTTGCAATTGCCTGCCTCTCTTTAAAAAAATAAAGTACCAAAGGAATAGTACAAATTTTTATCATTGTTTTTACATCAAAAGGGTCGGACCCATTGGGTCATTTACCTTGGCCTTCTTGAGCAGGTCCACGATGTCGAGGTTCATGGAGGCCAGCTCCCTGCTGGGCATGCTCTGCAGCTGCGTGATGATGAACAGCTCGCAGATGTGCTGCAGCCTCGACACCTGGTACATCTCAGCACAGATCAGCAGGCACATGGCCTGGAAAATGCCAGCTGCGAAGTGAGCACACAAGAAAGGGCAGATGGTAAAACCCTCCTTGATACTATTGGAGATAGCCAGGTTCTGCAGGAATATTGTCAGGGCTGGGCCCTGTGCAGGTCAATGCAGAGGACACAAGAACTACTCACCTATGTATTTCCCCTGGGGTGAAGAGCAGTGATTGATATTCTAAGTAGGTAACAATCACTTTGGAGTGGAGCCCAAACCGTCTTAAGTCACCCCTTCCAGGAAAGTCTTTGCCCGCGCCTTCCTATGTGACTTGTTTCCCCATTTGATTGCCCCACTTAATCAATATCACCCTGGTGACTATACTTGTTGTATAAATATTGGTTGACCATAGGTTTGTCCCACCTCACACCCATCCTATGATTTGCCATTGGATCAATGTTACCTAAGCAACTGTACTGTACTTGCAGTCTTATAGACTGATTATAGCTCTGTGGTAGGCAGCTGAGTTCGATAGAAATATAGACAGTCAGACAGGGCGAAGCCCTCATAGGAGCCAGTATGGAAGACAAGATACCTCGCCACTGCGGAAGAGACGGGCACTTCTGCTGAGGGCCAGACCTCAAGACAAAAGATGAAACAAATGCACCCACTCACCTCCCTAGAGATGGACACAGGGATTGATACTCTATGTAGGTGGCAATCGCCTTGAAAAAGCCAGGAAGAGTCACTAACCCAACCTCCTACCGGAAAGGCCCCTGTTCTGTATTCATGCCCGCCTGCTACGTGACTCGCTTCCCCATTTGATCCCGATTTAATCAGTTTTATCTGGACAATTATCCTCATAATCTTATTGGTTGATCATAGTTTTGTTCCACCTCATGCCCACCTTTCAAGTTCCCATGTTTCCTACCTTGGATCCGGCTCACCTTGTGGTTTTGCTCTATAAAAATCCCTAGGAAAGGCGGGGCCCTTGGCAACCCACTCCCTACCCTCTGTCTTTCTCGGACAGAAGCTTTCTTTCCCCAGTAAATATATTCTGCTGTTAACCTCCATAGTTCCTAAAATTTATCCTTTGATTTTGGAGAACACGAACTCATCCCAGGTTGGGATGTTCAGGTTGGGAGTTTCTTCCTCTGTATCAGTTCTGTCCCACCTTAAGTCCGCCTCAGCTCCAGGCTTTGCTCAGTAAACACCCATGTGAAGCGGGGTTGGCGGGCAACTCATTTCTCAGCCGCAGCTGCCTGCAGTCCTTTAGACAGAAGCTTTCTTTCCTGCAGTAAGTTCTTCCTACTCTTAACCTCTGTTGTTCCTAGAATTCATTCCTCAGTTTTAAAGAACACAAACTTGGCATTTTAGACATCTAGCAGGTTGGAAGCTTCATTCGGCCTATATCAGTATGAGCTAAACACACACGCACATGCACATGCACTCGCACACGCACATACACACTGAAAACCACAGTGGTGGTATTACCCAGTGTAGACTAAAACCTTGAGGTAGGCAGCAGCCTGTACCTTGACTTTTCTGAGACAGGGTCTCACTATGTAGTCCAGGCTGGTCTCAAACTCTCAGGGATTCTCCTGCTTCAGCCTCCCCTGTGCTGGGCTTATGGGCGTGCGCCACCACAAAAGGGTCCATTTAGGCCTTTACCCCCAGAAAAGAACCTTTTATTTTTTTTAATTCTCCAGAGAAGTGATTCTATAACCAACCCAGAGCTTGTGGATAAATCCTTCTGTTACAGCTAAATCCCCGCAACTTTTCCTTTTTGGATTTAGTCCTCAGGCTTGTTTTCTGTGTTGTTTTCATTGTGGTAGAATAAATATAACATAAAATTTACCATTTTAATATTTTTCTTTCAATATTGGGAATTGAACCTAGGGACACTCTACCACCGAGCCAGCCCAGCCTCTTTTCTTTTTTCCTTTCAAACAGGGTCTCACCAAATTGCCCAGGTGGGACTTACGATCTTCCTGCCTCAGCCTCCTAAAGTGTTGGGGTTATAAATTAGCACCACTGTGCACAACTTCATTTTAATTATGTTTAAGTTTACAGTTCAGTGTCACGAAGCACCTTCACTCTGCTGAGCGCCCACTGCTGCCACCCATCTCTAGAACATTTTTTCACCTTGCTAAACTAAAACTCTAGACCAGTGATAAGAAGCCTTCTGGAGCTTTCCACAGCAAACAGCCCGCTGTGGCACAGGTGCGCCGTGGAGCCCACTCCCACTGAGCAACTCTCCACGGCCCCCTCCCCTCAGCTCCGGCAACCACCGACACTGTTCCTTTTTTTTAAACACTTGTAGAGAAGTCTGAGTTTTCCTGCAGTTCTTTCTTACACTCCCGCAATTCCTTACATTTTTCTGTAGCAGTGGAACCATGGATACTGTATACGGCAAACAGCTAACATAACAAACATTCTGCAAGTTTCCCAATGATATATTCTACTATTTGGCTTAACTCTTTGGTTTTGTTTTGCTTTGGTTTTTGTATTTTGTTTTTTTTGTCTGTGTTTTTGAGACAGGGTCTCGCAGTGTAGTTCAGGCTGGCCTTGAGCTCACTTCATAGCCCAGGCTGGCCTCAAACTCCCAAAGATCCTCCTGCCTCAGCCTCCCAAGTGCTGGAATTACAGGTGTGCACACCTGGCTGTTTTAATTAATTTTTTCCATTATACTTTTTACCAACTTTAAAAGTACTTTGTTTTGTATTTATTGCTTTTCTCAGCACTTTTTCCTAATCAACGAGGTAAACCTAAAATAAGCAAGTTCAGTTACTCACATGAGATGATGACTGACAATATTTTCCTATTTCAAATCTGCTTGATCTTTTACTTAATATGCAAATTTATGAATATTGAAACAATAAACAATTACATTTATTTCCATTAAAAACTAACGCTTTCATTTTTGTTAAACGAAAGAGAAAAAGCTAGTCTTTAACACTGACAGTAACATCTGGCTCCAAAATACCCTGGCTAGCTGCAAGACCAGAATTAATTCAGCTTAAAAGGAATATTCATTTTTGGAACTTCAGAAACCTTTCGTTGCTTATTTCAGTCACACATGCAGGAAATCTTCCCAGTTGAAAAATTAAGGCAGTGAATCTGAAAAGAGGATGGTCTGAAATGTGTTTTCTTTTTGTATTTGCTAGGTTGTGGGCCAGGTTTTGAAACAAGGTCTCAGGCTCTGGGCCTAGGTAGATAAACTACATAGGACATGTTCTAGCTATGTGTGACCAAAGCCACCTGGTGGCCAAGGGTGAAGCATAACGAGAGGGCTTTCCCGCCTGCATCACAAGGCTTTGTGCCTGTTGAAAGGATTTTGCTACTTCTCCAGGGAGCATTCAGCTGAAGGAAATTTGCAAGATCTGTTCCAACCTGTGGCTACGACAGATGGCTAGTTCCTGGTCAAAGATAGTCTTTGGTCAGTGAATGTGGAAATAAATCTGAAAGTCTTCAGAAGTTAGTGTAATATCAATCTGACTTTACAAGCCCAAAGGAGCCTTTAAAATTCCCATACCCTCTGATGAGAAGGAAACAAGGGTGTATCTGCACATAGAAAGCCCTTAAAAATGCCTCAATCAGAACTCAGACATGAGAGCAGTTATCCAACCCAGTGAAAGAGTAAAGTTCACCTGGGCTCCTAGAAGCCTGCTACTCCAATCTCTACAATTAGCCACTGGGTACCCCGAACACCTCCATTGTTGGGGTGCCCACAGGGATCACCACATGCAGGCACTGGATAGAGCATGTGTGTGAACTTCTGCTAGAGCCTGAGAGCCCACAAAAACCTCCTAATCATTGCTCTTTACTTGAACTAACTGAAAACTCACTGTTGTCCCAGCACCACCTCCTGCTGTTCAGCACATGCCATGGTGTCAACTCTGATAGATGTTAAATGCAAACAGATTTTACAGGAAGCAACATACCAAAATGAGTGTCGACAAGAGAAGGAACCATGAGGTATTATACAGATACTGCTCACCTGGGCAACAGGAGTCTGTGTACAGGTATTCTAAAAAGGACAAGAAAGTCTCTTTGGAAACGCCGTAGACAGGAATCAGGACACTCTTTGCTTCCATGTAATTACCATTAAACATGGCTGCCATCACTTCACAACGGGCCACCAGGATGGCCCTGTGGGCCGGCACTGTTGTACCTGAAGGTGTAAAAGGGAAACAAAGGCAAGTAAAGTTATGCAGAGTTACTATGCTGGCAATTCCCTATCGTGGTATTGCATTAGGCACAGCTCAGCTCACAGGCAGAAACTTGCTAAGTTTTGGGTGGTGAGCGACATCACTCCAGAGACTGCTTGGTTTGAAGCAGAACATTAAAGAAAGTTCAGAAGTTGACTCTGAATCTAACAATTTGCAAATCAGGCTACCGTTTGTTATTCAACTTACATTTCTTGAAGAGTACAAACATTGAAATAGTATATTTTGGTTTATATATTCATAACAAAACATCTTTCCTTTCTAATTGCCTTGAAATACCACCACTGCTGCCCGCGTTCCTCCCAAGAAAACAACCTATGAACCTCTCCTGGCCACACAGACAGAATGGTCTTGGCTAGGGTGGTTTGCAGCCAAAATGCCCCTCAAACCTTGTGCACTCAGACGCAGGGCTTTGGAAAGGTGACTGGATTAGGGGCGTAGGGCTGACTTCTCAGGCGGCAGGTCTGGTCAGAAGAGGCGGGTCACTGAGGTACGACCAGGAAGGGTGCATCTCCCTTCCCAGCTCTCCCAGATTTCTTGGCTTCCTGGCTGCCCTCACATGAGTGGCTGTTCTCTGCCCAGGGCCTTCCACCGGGCCTTCCTGCCTTAGACCTGGCCACCAGGCACCAAGAACATGAGGCCACCTAAGGCTTCCCCCCTTCCAGGAGTGGGTATTGCCTATTGTGCCCCAAGAATGAGAAGCGACTAAAGTGCCGCCGTGCTTCCCTATAACAGAACCAGGAAGCCACGAGGCGTAAGCTGCCAACAGCCCACAACAGGCAGAGCAGCAAGAGAACTCTCACGGTGCCAAGGAGAGCCTTTCACATCTCAGAAAGAGTGGAAGGAGAGAGATGACCTCGGTCCCTGCTGCTCCCTCACATACTGTGGCCTGAGAAAATTCACTCCCTTCCACACTAAAGGTGCTCTCTTCTGGGAGAGCCAGGCCCCTGAATCTTCGTGGTTCCTAACCTCGTACCCCACACTGAAGCCCACTGAACTAAAATGACTCTGTCAGGAAAGCTTAGCTCTCCAGCTACTGCATGGCACAAAGAAGAGCCAGATGGGACGACAGGCAGCCTGGGACTCACGACGTAGGGAAGCAGTTCTTCCCTCAGCAGCCACACTGCCGGCCATACTTCAAGTCAGCCTAGATCCACGCCTCAGGTCATTATGAAGCACCCACTGCACAGATTATCGAGTTTGGAGTCAGAGGCGCAGAGACAAGGAAACCAAAGCTACTCTGGCTTTGGAAAGGACACGCCAGCAGGGGAGTGACGAGGCTGTCCCCTCCTCGAAAGCAACTCAGTGAACCAAAGTCCTCCTCTCTGCCCACAAATTTGCCTCCATGTCCCTAAAATCTCAAATGTATTGGCTAGACAGACTCCCCTAAAATATTTACAATTACTGTGTTCTCTGTCTCCTTCAAACCCAAGCAGGGCCGGGGACATAGCTCAGTGGCACAATGCCTGCCTGACAGGCACAAGATCCTGAGTTTAATTCCTGGTACCAAAAAAATAAAAACAAATCAAACCCAAGCAAAACCTCTCTTGGTCCAGGGAAGAAGAGTTCCATCTAAGCCCAATGGCCATCGCCAAAGCCCATGACCCTTCAAGATCCACAAGCAACCCTGCCATGGGCACTTGTACCCAGTGGCTGGCTCTGCGATGTGCCAGAGAGCAGCTTCGAGGAGCATCTACCCTGCCCAGCAGAGGTCACCTAGCAGCAGGCAAGCCCCTTCTCTGCATCCCCCCTCCCGCCCTCAGTGTAATGCTGGCCACCTGCCAAGAGGACCAGCTCCATATGGCAGCACGCAGGATATATCTGTAGATAGCAATTAACAGGCAATTCAAACAGGTAATGCAATTCAACCTATAATATTAAGGTTTTAAAATATTCAAGATAGTAGCTGGGCGTGGTGGCACACACCTATAATCCCAGTACTCGGGAGGCTGAGGCAGGAGGATCATTGAGTTCGAGACCAGCCTCGGCTACAAAGTGAGCGCAAGGCCAGCCTGAACTGCATAGGGAGACCCAGTCTCAAAAACAGACAGAAAATAAAATAAAATATTCAAGATAAATAGGGCGTTATTCAAAAATAGAAAAGGAAAAAAAAAAAGAAAAGCAAAGCTTAAACAAGCTAGATGATCCACTGTCAGTTAAGACTTCTGACTCAAACCACCAAGCAGATAGTAGGTGGGGTGGAATTTGATAATCGGACCTTGACATTTTAAGGGATACTTCTGTTGGTGATGCTACAACAGTGTCACAAACCAGCTGCAAAACACTCACTGCCCTGAGGCATTTTAAAGACCACATTAAGCAGAGAATTTTGTCTGGAAAACCATTACACTTCCTGTTAGGAAGACAGCCACTTCCGCTACTTAGCTCTTTACTACTTTAGAGTGATGAATTGTTGTGCTGTGAAATGTAATACAAAAGCTTCAGTATAGTTAAGCCTTTAAACACTGCAAATACAAATACTTGCTGAAACAACATAAGGCAGTGCTTCTGTGCAAACTAGCAACAGGACATCTAGGGGAGAAAAGACATCACTCAATTTTCTAGTTAAACCATAAAAATGTACCATGAAATTGTGAAGGCTGAACTACTTTTTCTTTGTAGTAGACATTTGATGTTTTCAGAACATTTTCTGAGGAAAAGAACACTAAGTGTGGAACAGAAGTTAAAAGCCTGTTTTTTAGTCACTTTGCATAGATTCACCTATGAGAATGTGCATTTATTGTGTCTGCTTCATACACATTCCAGGTTTCAAAGGTGAAGTTTTTAGAATTATGTCTGATTTTACTCAAACATAATTTGAGAAAGGATAATTTGAGAAAAAGGTACGTATCTGGGTACAGCCTAGATGATCTGAGTTCCCTCAAATTGATTCAGAAAGGCAGCAAGGGTTAAAGGGAATGGCCGCAGGGGCCTTGAGAGAGAGTCAGAACATAAACCACGTAAGGAAACAGGAAAAGGACTTCATAAAAGAACTTTTCATGTGACCCATTCAAAGACAGGAAACTCTTATCTTTCTACATCATGCCTAAGCATTTACCAAGGCTTGCTTTAGTCGTGTACTCTACAGTAACTTAAAAAAAAAAAACAAATCCAAACAAATTGCAGGTGGCAGTGGAAATCTAGGTATTTGAAGGCTATTATAGGGATAGTATCGGTGCTAGGCTTTTACATTCCAGTCAGCTCCAGCTGGTTGTTGGTAGCAGCCTGGAACATTCAACAGGAAGAAGTCCAAGAATCTGCCGGTGTCGGGACAGGGACACAGGCTGCAGGTCAGGCACCCACTAGTCCTCTGCATGCACCATCTCCAGCCCTGTCCCCATGGACCCAGCCGAAAAGAAGATCCCCATTTTATAGGTCAGGAAACAAATGCTCCCCATTATGAATGGGAAATTTCTGCTACAACGTCAAGGTTACTTATCAGTTTCCGTGCACACCTATTATCCGTTAGGTATTTTTGGTCAATCTTAAAGCATTAGAAAGCAAAGAGACCCAGCCAAGTCTCCCGTCAGTAAGTGTGTGCCCAAGCAAAGGTCCCCACTGGCCTTCCAGCCTCACCAGTGCCTGCTGGATCAGCTCTGCTCCACGTTGCCCCAGAGCCCCATTCTCCTCCACACTTCCTCTAGCCTCGCGGAAGGTGAGTGGTATTTATGTTCAAAACCAGGGTGAAGAGGTTACACCATTACATAGGACTTCAGATTTACTATTACTGCATGAAGGTAAAAAATTACATTTAAATAAACATTTAATTTTAAAATTATCTTTTGTGTTACTTCCCATAAATTTATAGTAAGGATTCCAAAGTTATACTCACATGTGAATTATTTCACAAATACGAGTCTTTCAGAATATGTATTTTTCACTACCTATATTCTAGGTAAAGTGTACCCTGAAAAAAATTAAAAGTTTAAGACTTCACTATGATTTTTTAAAAAGATGTCTCATTAAGATTTGAGATAGATTATTATCCAGGCATTACTCTGAGGGTCTGACTTAAGTCAAAGATCAATCATTAAAAATATAAGAACATTTCCCTTCTTCATCTTGATGTAAGACATTTTCATTAAGACAGTAGACAGCTTTTCACAGTGATATTAAAACGTGGCTCCTGTTAATAATTTAACTACAACTAGAAGCCACAGGCGCAAATGTGGTCACACTGAGGCATCAGTATGACCTCGCCAGCAAATCTTCAGCATCCCTCTTAAGGGATATAAACCAGACACACATGTTTAAATACCGAATTGTTTCTCTGGTGTGAGAAACTGCAAGTGTAAATAAAGACGTATGACTGATACTGAGAAATGGGAAGAGAACATTCAAGTGAGAAAGGGAACAAGGGCGGGGGGCGGGGGGCAGGGAGAAGGAAAGAAGGGACAAGGAAAAAAGAAAAAAAAAGAAACAAGCGTTTTGTAAATAAGGAGCAGAAGCCAGATATCCTGTGTCCAGGTACAAATGCCTTACAATGAATGTCATCGTTGTGCATATCTCAGATGAACTAATAAAAAATACGTTGAGAAAAAGTCTTCAGTGCCCAGCATAAATTGTCAGAGGAGGACATGGAATTAAAACAGGATTCCTGGGAGAGCACACACTGACGTTTTGAAAGGGAGCAACAGCTATGACTAAACCATTGTGAAATCCATCAAACTGTTCAACTGTGCAGGGAACAGTCTTAAGTTCTTTCTTTACTGTGTATGTTGGAGTTAGGTGCAAATCTCTGCTGTGCCATCACTGGTCAACAAGGGCTATCACTGACAATACTGAAATACCAGGCAAACAGGGTGTGGTGGCCCATGCCTGTAATCCCAGTACTTGGGAGGCTGAGGCAGGAGGATCACTTTGAGCTTGAGACTAGCCTGGGCTACAAAGTGAGCTCAAGGCCAGCCTGAACTGCACAGTGAGACCCTGTCTCAAAAAAAGGCGGGGGTATACGAGGTGCCACGTGAAGATCTGTGAGGGCGTGGCTTGGCCCAAGCCCAATACAGTGATGCGGGCGACCTGCTCTATGCGAGCAGCCCCAACATGCACACGCTGCTGGAGGTCACCAACGAGTCTGACGCTGTGCTAGTGGTCAGGATCGAGAGCGACTGAGCCCTGCCTGCTGTCCCCTGCCGTCTTGCTCTGCAGCATTCTCTGGCACTGTCTTTCTCTGCCCGCCCCGGTCTGGCTGAGATGTGTCTAAACACCTCCCTTGGGAGGCTGAGGCAGGAGGATCCTGGTCTACATAGTGACTTAGTGAGGCCCTGTCACAAAACAGAAAATAAAAAGGGCTGGGGATGGAGCGCAGTGAGAAGGCCCTGGGTGCAAGCCCCCGTGCAACACCAAAGGCCAAGGTTCTCTGGGGACCGGGGCCCAGGCAGGGGCCGAGGTCCAGGAGGTCAGGATGCAGCCGAGGGGGGAGGGGACACTGTGCATGTGCTGGCACGGGCGGGCACCGGTAGGGGAAGGTGGGATGGGTGAGGGCAGAAGTGAGGGCTTCGGTTCTCAGGACAGTGAGTGGTGGTTTTTTTTGGGGGGGGAGGGCTGTAAGAAAGGGGCGACCTAGGAGGGAGAGGGGCCCACCTCAGCCTCAGCCAGGAACCCAGCACAGAACCCAGGGACTGGAGGGATAGGAGGGAGGGAGCGAGAGGAGGTGCTGGGGCCGCGCCCAGGGGAGCGAGACACTCGAGGGGCCCAATCAGAAGGGGCCCAATCAGATCTGCCCCTGACCTTCCCGGCTGGAGTGGGGAGAGCACTCCCAGGGCGTTCCGGCCTGGGGTGCCTTTCCGGAAGCTGGGGGGGGGCCGGGCCTGGTCTGTGGCTCTCAGCCCCTGGATCCCAGGCGCAAAGGCTTGTGGGAGGTAGGAACCCCAGGGAGACCCAGGGCCTCAGGCCCCTTCCCCGCCCTGCCCTTTTAGGGTCGCAGCTGACTCCTGCAGGGGAGGAAGAGTGAAGGGAAATCAGAATAAATAGTAATAATAAATAAATAAAACGACCGGCATAAAAATTTCTCAATACCAAATGGTTCAATAGATCAGATCTGGCTTTTCATTTGCATGATCTGGGCTTTTGATTGTAGATCAGAATGTTATAAAAACAGACATTAAATTTCAAGGAAGGTGGGGAGAGGAGAATGGAAAAGGGAAGGCCATGGAAATTGATCAGGATACACTGCATATGTACCAACTCTTCCAAATGAATGCAGTTATCATGAACTGCAAGAATATACCAGTAAACCCCACAGAAAGGAAAAAATTTAACATATACGTATACATAATGCTAAGAAAGACATGTGAAAATAGCACTCTCTTATACTGCCAATAGGGAGGTAAAATGGTGTTTTTGGAGACATACAGATTCTAATAGCGAATACTGAATCTTACAGATGTTTATATCTTTTGATTAACAATCTAACCGAGGAAGCACCCCTAATATCAGAGTGAAATATTTACACTAAATCTTCCAGTGCAGCTGCTATTTGTAATAACGTAAATTTAAGATACACCTAAATTTATAAAAAAGAACACAGAATCACATAATGACATTTGAAATGTTAAGTTTTTAATACTATGTAAAATGATTATAATGTAAGTTTAAACTTAAAGGATATTCAATTAGAAAAACAGCATTTCTTAGCTAGTCCACTCCAATTTGTTCGTTTTCTTGTTTTTTGGTACTGGGATTGAATCCACTGCCTGTACACTGGACTATACCCCCAGCCCCACTGGTTTGCTTGTTCCTTTATCTATTTAAATTTTGAAACAGTGTCTCACTAAATTGCCCACGCTGGGCTTGAACATGATCCTCCTGTCACAGCCTCCCAGAGTGTCAGGATTACAGAACACACCAGCTCCCGGTCCTTTTTTTTTTTTTGGCCACTCTCCTTTTTGAAGTAGAGGAAAATTAGCAAGTTTGCCAAAAATCAACTACCAGATATTCACTGGAGAACAGAGTCATGAGAGATTTTTTGTCTTTATTTATCATCTTAACTCTCCTGTAAGTGCTGACAACATTTTTCTCATCACTACCGCGCCTGTCTCATTTTCTAAATGTAACTACTGCTCGCCATTGGTCTATACCCTTGCTGACCCTTGTTTTACATTTATGAGCAAAACAGACACATTTTCTATCAATGAGCTCATTATGTGGCCAGTGGTCGACGGTTTCATAATGAGAATGGAAGCATAAAGTTTCTTCAGGAGTAGATACCCACCCACTGCTACTCAGGGACGGGAAGCAGGCCGGTGGTTCCTCTGAGTCCTCTGCTCTTCCCTCGTGTCTGAACCATGCTCACTCCGCTGGTTTTCTACTTCTCACTGTACCGCTGGGAGAAGGTAAGCCAGCTGCCAGTGTGCCCACACCGAAGCAAGTTCAAATCTGCTCCATCCCATGCAGCCAGGTGATGGACACATATTTACCCTTGAAAAAGAGTGGGGTTCACTCAGCTTCTTCCAACTCAGAATTTCTCCTTGGTGCCCTCACTACTACGGGATGGCCACTAGCGAGTCACACAACTCTACCACTAAAAAGGGCCCTTCAGACCCACGTGCCTCACCTTCTTTGCATCGTAAATGAGACAGCGGGAAAGACCGGACCAGACCTGGCAACTGACCTGACCAACCACCCACTGTTTGAGATGCAAAGCCAACGTGGGCTTGGCATGGTGGGCATCCCTGTAATCCCAGCACTCAAGAGGCTGGGGCAGGAGGAGCCCTGAGAGTCTCTAGTCCAGGCTGGACTATGTAGCAAGACCTTGTCTCAAAAACAGAAGCAAAACCAAAAAAAAAAGAAAAAAAGCCGAAGTGGGAGCTGGGACTCCGAACCCCAGGCTCGGCCTCCAACACCCCTGCCGCCTTCCCGCCTGGCCTCCCCTGCGCTGACAGCAGATAAATGGCGCCACGTCCACTTCCGTGCATTCCTGCTCCTCTGCTCCCAACTTGGATTTGGGGTGGGGAAGGCTACAAAAAGCCCCACAGCAACCACTGCACATTCTCAGGACAGGAAACCAGCTAATCCTTCCTGACCCGGCCTTTCTGACCCTGTGGGGGGTGCTCGGAAGCCAGCAAAAAGCCAGGAGGTGAAATAACAGAAGAAAAGCAGAACCTGAGAAGTGGCGCACTCAGGACCTTGCACTTGCCAGGCCAAGCGCTTATGCCACTGAGCTGTATCCCCAGCCCTCCTTTCTCTTAATACAGTAGATAACATGCATTGTGTATTCACCCCTGTTGAAAACCACTTCAGCAGGCCATACTAACAATGCTTGGTGTCCATGCGTCCTATGCTAATTATAAGTAGGTGCTCAAGTCTGCTATGCACATGGGGGCTGGGGATATAGCTCAGTGGAATAAGCGCCTGCCTAGCAAGCGCAGGGTCCTGAGTTCGATCCCCAGTACTGAAAAAAAAAAATGAAATTAAAGCCTTTAAAAAAAAAAAGTCTGCTATGCACCTTTAGCAGCTATATTAGAGCACAAGAAAGAACAGGTGGAGAAGGGAGTCAATCCCAAATCCATGAATCTATGATGGGGCCACAAACTCACATTTGATTTGCTTGGGAGGCTGCTCGCAAACTGTGCTCCACAACTAACATCCCTAGCAGGGACAAGCCCGCTGCTCTAGTGGGCCTGTTGCTAGGCAGAGTCTTCTTGAAGAGCATTTATGCTTCAGATTCTGACTCCCAATTTCAGGACCATTCATCTCATTACCAAAAGCCATTTATTAAAGGCAGTCACTGTTCTGGGGATTGTAAGGGTATGTAAGGTGATGTAACAACAGATCCTCCCTTAGTGGAGCTGTTGTGTTTTCCCCTAAACTGGAGCTATGACTTTCTCTCATAATCTAGACACACACACACACACACACACACACACACACACACACACACACTCTC
>PVLD010003464.1:117471-142462 GCA_004027595.1 Dinomys branickii | reverse complement strand
TGATCAAAAGGGCCATCATCTGTGTAACCTGAGTAACAAAGATGAAGGTAACATTATGTAGGACAGCATCCAGAGCTAATTCCCTTCTATGTTCTCTATAATTCTGTATTTCCTCAGTCGTTTTTGTATTAGCAGAAATGAAGATAACTTTATATGATACAGCATCCAGTGCAAATTCCCTACTATCTTATCTATAATTCGGTATTTCCTTTAATGTTTTTGTGTTAACTAATGTGAAGATAACTATGTAATACAACATCCAGTTCTAATTCCCTACTATATTCTGTATAACTTTGTATTTTCTGTATTGTTTATGGCTTTTCTGGTTCATATGTCTCCATTCTTTTGTCTTTAAAATTTAAAAAAAAAAAAAAGAAAAAAAAAAAAGAATAAACAGCCGGGCATGGTGGTGCAGGCCTGGAATCCCAGCATGTGGGAGGCTGAGGCAGGATCTGAGGCAGGAGGATTGCTGTGCATTCAAGGCCAGCCTGGGCTGCATAGCGAGACCTTGTCTCAAAAAAATGAAAAAATAAATGTATAGGGACCACGTCCCTCGCAAGCGCGGAGTGAGGGAGGGTGCGGCGCATTGCCCTGTGTTCCTGGAGTGGGCAGCAGCTGCCGCGAGAAAGGCAGGTTCCTGGGCAGTCCACTTGGGACCCCTTCTGTTCCTCTTGCAGACAGAGGCCTTCTTCCCTCAGTAAATATATTGTGCCCTTAACCTCCACTGTTCTCTAAACTGGACCTAAAATTCATTCTTCGATTTTAGAGAACATGAACTCGTCCCCGATACCTAGCAGGCTGGGGATTTCTTTCCCCTATATCACTTTGGAATTGGCCCAATAAAGACAGAGAGCTTAAACAGAAAAATTTTCATGGCAGAGACAGGGGAATGTGGTCTACTTACAAACTACAAAGAAACACCAGGTCCACATAGTGTCATGGGAGAATTGTGCCAAACCTCCAGAATCCCGATGTTGTAGAACTATTCTAGAACCAAGGAAAACTTCCAAACTTTTATGAAGCATCTATAGCATTGATAGCTAGGAGGCAGGATATGGATCCCTTTACCCTCACAGACACCCTTGTCCAAATCCCAGAAGCTGTGGTGCCCTTTGGAGAAATGGCTGACTCCAGATGCAAGATAAGCCCAGGACACTGTGCTAGACCAGAAAGCAGCTAAGTGCTCAGGAACTACTAGCACACTCCAAACACACCCAGAGCCTCTCGAAGGGACACTGGTGGCCAACCTGAGCATCTGATTATTAAAATACACAGTGACAGCAAAAGAATATCCACGGAATAAAATGAGACCGTGATTCCACATGGATATAAATAACAAACAGGTTGCAAGGGCGGTCACTTCCTAAAGGTAGAATATGACTTAAGAAGCGTTGGAGGAAACTATAGGTGGAAAAATCACGACCCACAGCCATCACGTTAACAATGAACGATTTGGGCAAGAATTATGAATGACTTACTAATCAAAAGACGAGGAATAGTAGTTTATAGTGGATTAATCTGATAAACAACACTTTGCCCAAGTAATCAAAGATCAATCACCGAACAAAAGCAGGCACCTCCTGAAGGTATGAGGTTACTTTTGTGGTGTTCCTGCCAAAAACAAACCACTACAGCCCAGTCAGGTGGGAGCACCACACAAATCCCAAATTGGGGGCATTTTACAAGGTAACGGGCCCGTGCTCTCAAAACTTCATGACCCACAACAAAAAGGAACTGTTCCAGAAGAAATGTCATAGAAAAGAACTTAAACATTTGCTATAATGTATCAATCTGGATTGGATCCTAGATCAGAAAAAAAAAAAAACTATAAATACAACATGATGGGACAATTGGTGAAATCTGAATGTGGAATGTGGATTAGATAATTACATCAATGTTGAAATGTCTGATTTGGGTAAATGTACAAAAGTTATGCAAGAAAATGTTCTTAGGAAATGTAAGCATTTCTATATAAAGGACTATGATGTCTGAAAATTACTCAAAACTGATTTTACTTATTTATTTATTTATTTATTTGAGATAAGGTCTCATGCAGTTCAGACTGGTCTTGAGCTCACTTTGTAGCCCAGGCAGGTCTCGAACTTGCAACGACCCTCCTGCCTCAGCCTCCTGAGTGCTGAGATTACAGGCGTGCCCTACCGCACCCGGCCCCTAATTGATTTTAAAAAAAGGAAAAGCGTGTAATTATATGAGGGTGGGGTGAGGAGGATGAAACAAAATGTAAATTTCTTGAAACTCTTCAAGTTTCAGGTAAATCTCACCCAACCCTGGACACAAAAAGGTTGTGAAATCACCAAGATAAATTTAAAAACATGTCCAGGTGTCAGGCTGTGTGGATGACAGCAATCCCACCCCTTGCTGGGGCTTGCTGCATGCTGTGCACTCTGCGCATGCTCACCAGCCTGGCTGCGATTCCAACCCCAGGCAGGCCGGCTTGGCACCCATGCTTGACACCTCAGCACCACAGGTCACCCACAGCCGTCCTTAGCACAGACTGCTGATCTGGGAGAACGAATGGAAAGAAGCCGAAGCCCTGTGCACAGAGCTTGGCCCTGAGGTCAGACAAAGGCGGTGAGCTGCCAGCCGGGAGGACTTGGTGCAGGAGGTTAGGAAACAGATCTGCCAGAACAGGGCTGCCGAGAACCGACCGCTGCCCCGCAACAGCCGCTGCCCACAGCCGCGGTGGCCAGGCCAGCCACTCTTCTTGAACATCAAAAGACAACAGCAGGCGTGGCTGTCGCTCTCAGTGGGAAAGGCACACAGCCCACCACCTGGTGACCTGACACTGTTTGCAATACGGATGTTAATGCTTTCACAAGCCTGAGACGATTTCCTCAGTCGTGGGTGTCTCTTCTTGAGCTAAGCTGAGCCCAACTGGGAAAGTCTGTGACTGGGAAAAGCCTTCTGGCTGCTCCTGCTTCGAGCATGGACAGCGAATGAAGTGGGATGGGGAGGTGGGCAGGAAGCAGGTTTGCTCTTCTGAAGACCCTCCATGTAAGTCTGAAGATTCATTTTTGAAAAATCCACAAAAAGGCAGTTAAAGAACCCTTTTTTGCTCCATTTTTGTACAACAGAAACTTTTTAAACTCCTGTTAGGATTCTTGCCTGGTGTGGTGGTGTGTGTGTGTGATCCCAGTACTTAGGAGGCTGAGGCAGGAGCATTATGAGTTTGAGGTAAGCCTGGGCTACACAGTGAGTACAAGGTTGGACTATATAACAAGACCCTAGTCAATGCACCCCCCATAAACTACCCTGTTGAATTTTCCAATTTCAACCCTGCTTGTTATCATTTCTCTCAAGGTCTTCTGTCATCAAATTTTATGATTAAAACACATTTTAATTAGTTTTCTAAAACTGGCCAAGTCTTCTGCATGCATGGAGGGCGGGCCACCAGTGGGGGATGGTGTACAGGCAACACCGCCCTGGCAGCAGGTCGCCAACACTTCCTGGCTTCGGGGCTTCGCTCTCCACCTGGTCCCGTTCAACCTAACAGGAGACAGCAGGAAAGGCCACCGCCCACACTGCCTGTGGGGTCCCGGGAGCCAGCCCTGGTGTGATACGACAGATGTCCTCTTGGTGACCCCATCAAGATGCCCAGCCTGCAACAAGGGTATCTACCACGGGACAGCTTATGGATGGTGAAATGATAATGTCTGAAAACGCCAGTTATTCTGAGCTACAAAGTGTCTGTAATTTGCACTTTTGTAAGGAGTAAGAGGAGAAAGAGGAAGAAGAGAGGGGAAAGAGAGAATGGGAGAAAGCAAGGAGGGAGAGGAAGACGAAGGGGAGGAGGAAACAAGGAAGAAAAGCAGGAAGAAAAGCGGCAGTAACACTGCGTCGCCCCTGCACACACGCTTTCCGCAGCTGAAGTCGCCAGGGCTGAGTCTGGTTACGCGGCTACTGAGCAGTGGGGGTGGGGGTCAGGAGAGGGGAGCATCCGCATCCATCACCTCACAGCCGTCCAGGGAGGACCACGTGGGAAGTCACCGACTCGGCTCCGCCCAGCTGTAGGTCTTACCCAGCTGCTGAACACCCTGGACCTCTCTCATGACAGAAACAAAAGGATGCGAGACTGAAAAGCCCTCGACTGGAAAACCGAGCGCGTCATTAAGTAACTATAAAGTCAGTACTGAGTGACAGGCCTACTTATAAGGTCACACTCCAGAAATGCCTTCGCATGACCCTAGGAAGCAGGCAAAATAGCCCTGGGGTCACGGGTGTTGCCTCGTCAGCCACAGCGCAGGGAGACCAGCCGGGGCGCGTGCTTCTGGAGTCGTAGGTACTTGTGCTGAGGGGACATGGGGTTGCCGTGGAGCAAGGAGGAAAGGTAAAGCGAAGAGGCATCGAAGTGGCTCCAAAGTACCTTCGGGAGCCCAGTTTTGTCCCCATCTGCTCACCACCTATGCTACTGTCCTTTAGCTTCTTTCTCATGGGAATGGCAAGCGCCCAGGAGCTGTCCTAGACGCTCAGGGGGCTGGAGGGGAGGAGGTGGGTGAACAGGGCACCATGCACAGCAAGATTCTTCCGCTTCTCTGAGAAGATGTCAGCATGCATGGCACTGACTATGCCCAGCTTCCCTTGATGCAAATTCTTCTCCCAAGCGGATTCGTGAACTAGCTTGCTGACACGTCTGTGCCTCGGCACCCCTCCGAAGAAGAGGAGACGAGAGTGCCCGTCGGCCTCCTACATCAGTGTCTGAGGGGCCTCTAAGTATCTCTGCGTGGAGCAGAAAATCCAGCAATGGCTGGCATTCCTGAGTGATGACAGGACAAGCCCCCAGGAGTCTGGTCCCCTCCAGGGCACAGTGAGGCAGGAAGGACGGGTGTGGTGGCAGAGTGTAAGACGTCAGGGCTGAGGGCCATTATGAAGTTTCCAGGGAGCACTGCCGTCCGGTGCTATGTTGGCCCCTTTCTGTGAGTCTTGACTCCAGACCCTGTTCCTAACCCCAGCACCTCCTCTTACTGCAGAGCCTTCTGAATGCTCTTTATGACCGTTGTTTTTCCCCACCGAAATTGATTAATGCCCTTAACAAGGAAATTTCTTTTGTTTCCTCCTTTTGTTGATGTTACATCTAAAAAAAGTCTGTAACTCATGTCCATGCAGCCTCCCCACTGAATCAGCGTGTAAGCAGTCAGGAAAACCATCAAGCCTCGTCCGCTCCCCGGGCTCCCACGGCCATGCTGTGTGCCCTTTCACATCCTTCCCTGCTTTCCTCCATCACCCAACAAGCAGACATGCGTGGGGCGGGGAAGGCCCAGGAGATGTCTGGCCGAGACAGTGCACCGACTTACAGCAGAACGACAGATCTGTACCCAGCGACCAAATATCAAGAACACAGTTAGAACGAACATGCTGTGTGTAGTGTATAAGAAACGGAAATTAGCTGGGATGACGGGATTGTGCAATTAGTGGTGAAGGCTGCCGAGAACAAAAAAGTAGGTACCTGTGCAGGTCGTAGCTTCCCGCGTCTTTACTTCCTGCTGGAGGGAAACACAAAAGTCACTTACATGAGCTTTACAACCTGTAAACCTGTTCTCTGCGCAATTTTCTTCACACAACATCTACACTCTCGAAAGAAACATGCCGTGCTAAACACAGACAGTGCTCAAATTTGACAGAGACTTTCCTATCAGAGAGGGCTGGCGAAGATTGACTATTATAGATAAAAAGGCTGAAGTGTTTCCATAAAACAAGGGTGGGGAAAGAAAGGAGGAGAGGTCCCTTAAAAGCTGTGAGAAAAGCACTTCTCAAAGTCCGTGCAATTCTCAGTAAAAGCTGATTGTCGGTTATTTCTAGACAAAACTCTTCAAAAGGGGGCTCATGCTGATTTCCCTTAAGAATATTCAAGGAGGTGGAGGGGACAACTGGATGACTAGCACATTGACGGGCTGTGATTTCCCCACAGAAGACTCTTAACAGGTTTCAGGAAATGGAGCGGTTCTGTCACCTCCAACGCGTGAAGGGTGCCGTGTTCCTCCAGGAGGAGACGTCGGTGTAGCATTTACAGGGCCCCCAAGATTTGGTTTAGACCCCAGGCTTTTGTGGGCTCTTCCTTCCTTCCTTTCTTTTTTCTTTTTGTAAGATGCCACTAGGTCAGCAGGAAATATTTGAGTTGTGTAGGGTCAGTGATTCAAAAATCTATTTTGCCAAGTCTGGTCTTGCCTTGGCTGACAGCTAATTTCCACCCAGTGTTATCTGGCAAGTGTTGGCTGAGAACTGAAACGTGGCTTCTCTCATAAGACGTTTATTTTCTTATAGCATGTCCATAACTTGGAAGTCTCTAGGATCCTACTGTGGTGCAAAGGGCCAGCAAGGATGCAGATCATTTTGGAAAGGAAGCCACTTTCTCTCTTTAAGAACAAGATCTAGCGAACTGCCCACTTTATTGCAGGAATGCTGGCTCAGCACGGGACCCACAGGTGCAGGTTAAACTTGACTGCATGAACAGAGCGCCCAGAGCCCCCTTTGTCCAGGTCTTCACCGTTTGAGGGTTGACTTGCCATGCCAGTTGGTTCCCTTGCTAACCTCAAGGCTCCTTCTTTCTATGGGACAGCTGCTATTTACACTTCTGCAGAAACGATGAGAAGAAGAGTCTTCTCATTAACCAGGAAGAAGATGGAGCCAACCCTGAGAAGAACCACATCTTCCTGAGTCAGAGCGCGAATCAGAACAGGGAAGGAACATCTGGCTGGTCCCTCACAGACCCTCTGATGCTTTCAAGTTTCAAGTTAAGGAACCGCTCCAGCCTCTCTGTGTTCAGATGGGAACCATTGGCAAAACAGATCAAATTCACTGTGCTGTAGGCAGGGATCCAACTGGGGGCGGTCCAAAGGGTGACAGCAGAAATAGGGCGCTGTGTGCTTCCATCGAAGCTCACTCAGTAAGAGAGGACCTTTGGTTTACTTAGAGTAGATCGTATGACTGTTGGCAGCAGTAAGAAGGCAATCCCCGGATCTTCCATCTTACCTTCCAATAGATGCTTCGATTGGGAATCGGGGTCTGCTAATAATCGAACTGACCTGTGGGAGAGACTGCAAGGCAACACACACCTCATCTGATGGATTGAGTTTTTCACTAGTGCTCCCAGAACTAAACTTAAGAGATCAAATTATGTTTGCAATTGCTGGGAAAGTTTCCCCTTGAAGGGTCCCGAACTATATGTCTCTCTCTATATGAGCATTTCAAAGGCAAGGAACATGGCGACACGAAGCGTCTTGCAGGTAACAGGGACAAAGCCCCCCTCTCTTACCCACTTCCAGACCCTTAGGCCTTGGGTTGCACTGCTTATGGCCCCGGCAGCTTCTGAGGTCCATCAGCTGTACATGCAGCCGGTTCAGGACGCCCCGCTCTACCGCGTGCGCTGCGTTCGTGAGCTGCAAATGAATGGGCGGGGGGCAGGCTTAAACTCACGCTCTGCTCGTGCTATTTCCAATCACCTTCACAAAATGAAACTGTGCTGTCTTACCTGATAAGGGTCCGTGTTCATATCAAAATACTCCAAAAAGCCAGTCGCGAACTCGCAGAAAAGAAAATTATGCGTCTCATTAACTGTACGCAAACACCAGTAGGTGTTATTGTTAGAACTCGTGCAAGCACAGAATGATCCCACTGTTGGGTGAGAGAAAACAACACAAACACAATGAAAAACCCCGGGCAGGCGGCCCTGTGAGCCTTGTTTTGTATCCACACTGTAAGCTTCAAGGACTCTTCCTTACAAACACCATGGCTGGGTGCTGAAGATAACTGCATTTTCCCCTTCTCTCCATATAAGTTGGCTCTGAAACTAGGTGAAAATGGAAAACTAGGTGGTGAGTTCATCAGTGTTGAAGACCGAGATGAATTTTCAACTCATTAGGCTTGAACCCGGGTTGGTGGACCTGGGGCTATCACGGGTAGTGATTCTACAATCTCTATATTTTGTTTGACATATGATTTTTCAACTATGAATGTCTTTTATGTCATAAAGATGTTCTCTAGTTAACTAGTAGAGTATTTAGGACAGATTTCAAATATAAAAACAAATCACTCACTCTTATATTTGCAAAAAGGCAAGGGTCCCACATTTTCTGATCATTCTTGTAATAACTGAATTTTAGAAATGTACTAGCAGATATGTTTTAAAAGCAATTGGGATAGGCATACTTGGTGAGTATTCTTGTATGCTCTATGGTTTGCCTTTATAGCTTGTTCAGTCCTCCAATAACCTTCTGAGACAGATTATCGTCAGCATCCCCACTTTTTAGATTGGAAAACTGAGGCACAGAGAGGTCAAGTCATCTGTCCAAGGTCAAGCAATTGACAATTGACAGCTTGGGGATCTGGATAAAAGGTTACCCTTAGCCACTGGAATCTACTAGCTGCATGCAGTATTAGACACCAGGCCTATCCATTTAGTCATGAGGATAAAGAGATGGACATAATGATTGTTTACAAGGGATGTTTTATTATTTACAAGGAATGTGATTATTTTTTCCCTAGAACTACTTTAATGGATTGTTCCAGGGAGCAATTATAGGTTCACATAAAAATTGAGTAGAAATACAGCATCCCTAATTGGTCCCCTGTCCCTACAGACGTGCAATACTCCCCAGTGTGACAAAGGGGCCATTTGTTATGAGCGGGGAACCTGCGCGGACACTTCTTTCTTCTTGCGGCCACATTTTCTGTGGGCTTGGACGGTGTACAGAGACAGCTATCAGCCACTACAGCATCACAGGGAGCTGTTCATTGGTCTAAAATCCATTGTGCTCTGGCGATTCCCCCCTCTCTTACCCCAGAAATATTTTACAAAAGAAAAAATGGATGCTTGAACGTTTTTTATTATATAATTCTTCATTGAATGTGCTCTAAATATATTATTAATTATTTGTATTACTTGCATGTGAACATTTATCTCATGTCTAGGCACAGTAAAAACCATGAAACTAGTGTTTTCTAATCTGTGTAGAAATCTCCAATCAACAAATTTAAATGAAGACTGAGCTTGTTTAATGGAGTATATAAATATAGTACCTTCTTTTGATTACTTTGCAAGAATAACTGATACATCTCAGTTTTAAAGTGTAACTTCAATAAAAAGAGACTTTAATTCATGTTTGTTAAAAAACTGAATGAAACGATTTACTCAGCATGCTAAAAAAGCACATTTCTTGAACCAACACACTTTTCTGAGTCATCTTGCACATGAAGACAGTCATTAAGAGCCTGTAGCCACAATCAAATGAGTTTTTGGTTCACTGCATTGTAAGAGTGACACTAGGATTTTTAAAAAAGCATATTTAATAAGTACAGAATGAAACTGTAGTCATCTCTTGCTATCTGCAGAAGACTGGTTCCAGTACCCCTGAGGTTATCTTTTTAAATTTTATTATTAAAAAAATTTTTTTTGGGGTACTAAGAATTGAACTCAGGACCTTGCACTTGCCAGACAGGTGCTGTGCTGTCGAACTATATCCTCAGACCCCCTGAGATTATCAAATACGATGCTCAAGTCTCTTCTGTAAAATGACACAATACTTACATATAACCCACACACAGCCTTCTCTATACCTTAAATCATCACTGGGTATTTCTAACACCCGATTCAATGTAGGTGCTGTGTAAATAGTTGTTGCATACTTTGTTCTAGGAAATATGGTGAGAAAAGATTTGAACATGTGCAATTTACTTGTGCAGATAAAAAATTTCTCTGAGTGTTTTCCATCTGTGGTTAGCTGAGTGCAGGGACGCAGAACCCATGCCTAGCGAGGGCTGAGGAGGCAGGAGGTGACTGACACGGTCTGAGGCACAGGAAGGGTGTCTGTGAGAAGTGACTTTGAACTAAGCTCAGATGGGTCCACAGATGTCTGAGAGGCCCGGCCCTGTGGGTGGGTGGGCACAGTGTTGACAGAACTCTAGGAAGGGGAAGCCACATAGGAGGTGGCCCTGTGGTAAGAGAAGCTTAGAACATTTGAGATGAAACAGAAGAGGTGGAAGGAGGTAGAGGAAGAGGGAGGACACGGTTCCAGAGTGGCCTGGACTGTAGCGCCCAGGGGTCTCTTGGATGTTAAGGACTTTGGTTTTTAGTGAAAAGCAGGATGTTGTTAAAAGGTTGTGCTGACTCTGAAGAATGGATGGGTGAGACCAAAGAGGATTCTGGGAGAACAAACAGGTGCTTTGGCAGTGGCTGAGGTATGAAAGCGTGGGGACATGGACAGGATGGCCTTCGCCCAGGTGGGGACACAGCCAGAGGTATAAGCAGCTCCTCTGGCCTGAGCAGACGACAACTTCCTGTTCTGAGTGCAACATCTTTCAGAACACTTTCCAGCCCTGGCCACGCCAAATGTGTTACTTCTTCAGGTCCCCTGCTCACGTGCTCCCTCCACCGGGGTGCTGCTGTTCCCTCCCACATGAGGGCGTTTCTCCGTCCCTTTGATTTCAGTTTAAATATCACCTCTGCAGAGGCCTGTTACTACTGGGTCTGGGATGTCCAAAGACCTATGTGTTAAAGGTCGATCCTCAGGGTGACACTGCCAGGCGGTGGGCTCTGTGGGAAGGAGCTGTTTGGGCCCCAGGCTTCCTCTTTCTCTGCTGCCCTGCTCTACGATGTGGGCTGCTTCCTCTACCACTCACTCCCACCATGACGCACCACCTTGCCCCAGGCACCAGAACAGTGAGGCCAGCTGACTATGGTTATAGCTGAAACCTCCAAAACAGAGAGCTAGAAAAAACCTTTTCTCTTTTTCAGTTATCTGAGTTATTTTGTTAGAGTAACAGAAAGCTGATTAAAACCCACCATCCCCACCCTGTCTAAAAGGACCCTTTAAACTTTGACCACTATTTCCTCATTGCATGACTGCAACTTGTGATTGTTTTATTTACATCCTTCACCTTTTTTACCCTCCCCCACTAGAATGTAGGGGGAGGTGACAGGGATCGAGGTGGCTTTCTCACTGTCATGTCCATACTACTCAAGCCCAGAGCCCGGCAGGGTGCAGAGCCCCCACAATCTGACCTCCAAGACCTCCATCTCCACTGCAGAAGCTATAGCGTAAGTTCAATGCTGTGCCTTTAAGAGTCACTTGGCTTTGATGTGTTGTGGACACATATCAAAAGCATCAAAATAGAAATTCCCCTCGATGGGCCCTCAGTCCCTGCCAGAATGCCCAGTGCGTTCCTCAAAGTTCCAAGTCCCGGTTGGAGAAACTGGCTGTGTGGTCCCCGGTGGCCCAATCAATGGGAAGGCAGAGGGCATAGCTATGGGCTGGCGAGCCTGCCATCTGATGATGGGCCACAAGACTCCAGAGCATTATTCCTATCCATCTGTGGGGAGACAGTGCACAGACCACTAAAAGAAACATTGGCACTAATTTTAAAAGTGCAGCCTTCCCACATCCTCAGCAATTCAGCGTAAAATCAAATGGTTCTGGGGCACCCGTATTACTCCACAAACACAGGGCTGCACTGGAGTGGACGGGTGAGTAGGTATGGGCCCTGCACACTGGGGGCCTCTGCCTTCCGTTTCCTCTCCTTACACCTTCCCTTCACACTTGAAATAAAGCAGAAACAAAGCCTGCATGAGCATAAACGCCCATGCACAGTCTCTATTGCCATATAAAACGGTCTTCCTCTGCCAGGTACTGGCTGCTCTGTGAACCAGCATGATTAGGGGGAAGCCCCACAGTCAAGCTTGGCATTTATAATCAAAACACCAAAAAGTGATGTTTTGGTAAAAGTGATTCAAGTTACCCGAGTATGGGGTACAATATGTTTTCCGCTTGGAGCTCCTTAGACCCCGGTTTTGTGCTGCTGCCTTCCTGCACACCAGGTAACTAGTGGTGAGCTCTCCGGGAGGTAGCAGGAAGCAGCATTTAGAAGGAGCCACTCACGGTTCCAGAACGGGGCTGTTTGCCAGTGGTTGTTGTCGTGTGTGAAGCAGGTGAGGCCCGGCAGGCTGCACTCTTCCCCCTTCCGCTGGCGCTTCTTCTCCTTCCTCTCCTTCTTCCTCCGACGGTTCTCCTTGAAGAGCTGCAGCTTGCTGTCCACTTCTTGAGCGGCCTCCCTGTTCCAATAGAAGGGATTTTAGGGGATGATCCGAAGGTACTTTGTTCCTGTAAGAAGCCTTGCACAAATACTTAGATACACGTAACAGCCACCACAGTAGATGTCATGTCCTTTTCCTTATTTACAGTAAGCACTGCTGGAGATAAATGTCAGCGGGAATTGAAGGGTCCTGATAACCACACTCTTTGGACAAATGGCTTAATTTCTTGGTAGCTTAGTATCTATCAGGGGTAGAGTCAGTGGTTAGTGAACAGATAGCTTGGGTTAGAAGATTTTTAAAATTCTTTAGCAAATTTTACAAAGTAAGCTTGGAAAACAGACTTTTCTTAAAAAATTAACTTTTCCATGATCTTTATTATTCTATACAAGGTTTAAACTTTGCTGAGGTTCAGACATTAACCCTCCTTCACATGCAAAATTCTGCTGTTGTTTTGAATGTCTCTGTGTTTGTTTTCCCTTTAGAACTCAACACCAGCGCCGGCCGCTCTGCAGAAGGCTCCAACCTCATCAAGAGCCTCACTCTCAACAGCACCCCACTGAGCTCGGCCGGAGGTGAGCCCAGTCCAGGCCTCCTGCTGCAGGCCGAGGGGGCAGGCAGAGGAGGCCGGGACTGCGCAAGGTGCCTCCTCAAAGGATTCCACAGGCTCCTCACAGAGCTTGGTGAGACACAGATTTCAGTGTCCTGAGCCCTCCTGGATGGCCCTCCCACTTCTGGAGCTGCACCCTGGGAACTCAGGGACCCCTCCAGCCACCTTTCAAATGGTAACACAGACCCTGACTCCCAAGAAACGGGAAACAATGAATTACTTACTTAAAAGGGTGAAGATGGCTCTTTAACTTCTCTTGCCTTCTTACACCTTTCTCTTTATTGTAGTAGCTGCAGGCCAGAAGATTGCAAAGTGAGTCTTCACCACCTTGCATTTGCTCAAACAGTTCAGTTTATGGAAAGAAAGCAACGTGGAAGGTAGGCAGTTACTCTGCTGTCACTGTTAGGGTAACGGGGCTTTGCTTTGACCTCTGGCTTGAGCATAGGGCGCATCTAACTTAGTTGAGGGCATCCCTCGATGTGGTAATATATCATGGAGCTCTACCTGGGAGCTTAGGGGGTGGCGGGGTGGGTGGGGCTCACCTCTGTTTACCGCAGCTGCATTCCTCGGGCTTTCTTCTCTTTAGGTGTCCCCTCACTTCCCTTAAATTCTTAATTTTGTCTTGCAGTGCTTCAATCTGGAAAACACATATTTGAATAGTGAAATTTTAAGACCAGAGTTTTCCCTACAGAGAACCTTACTTCTCACCTTGTTTTCTATGTTCTTTTCTTTCTTCTTCTTTTTTTTTTGTGTGTGTGTGTTTTGAGGCAAGGTTTCACTATGCAGTTCAGGCTGGCCTTGAACTCACTTTGCAGTCCAGGTTGGCCTCGAACTTGCAGTGATCCTCCTGCCTCAGCCTCCCGAGTGCTGGGATTATAGGTGTGCAACACCATACCTGGCTTGTTCGTTATCTAGAACTGTTCAAGATGATAATCTGGAAACAAACTGGGCCTCAAATCCATCTATCTCGACATTGCAACGGACGTGTAGCAGAGAGACATTGGTACGTGTCACTGTTACAGCTACATCATTTTTCGAAGAGATTGCAAAAGATCCTCGAGCTCACCTCTTTTCTCTTCCCACACTTAAAGGTTTTCCGCAGGACTGTCCCGGAAAAGGACAACTTCCTTGTTTCCTGTTTTCACACGGTTATGGAAAGCTGAGCTGTACACATAGCGTTCCCATCACAGCAGGCCAAACCTGCAATCGGGACGCGCCCTGCAAGCACAGAGCCACCCTGACCACTTCTCCTTTGTGTTCGTTTGTGGAGCTAGGGCTCCGACTAGGGTCTCGTACACACCAGGCCAGCATTTTACCACTGAGCTGCACCCCGGCCCCATGCTGACCTCTTTATCAATGTAAGCCTTGTGGTCCTTCCAGGCTCTGGCTGACTGATACAGCTCCCTCTCACAGTGGATTGTATCGTTTGGAAGAATAAAGCACCTGCAAATCAAATCAGAGAGAGAGACAGAGAGAGGCAGAGACACGCAGAGAGATTTATATCCCCATGTTAGAAAACATTAGAAACAGCAAAGACAATTTACTTCCTGAAAACTCTTGCTACAGATACCAGCAGCGAGCTTGGCGCTAATTCCGACAGTGATCAATGAGAATGTGTCCCGGCTCCCAGCTGGACAATGGATGGTGCCCAGGACTAAGACTATCGGCACAATCACCCTCCGAGGTAGCTTCCAATATTCAAGCTCCCAAGGGACAGGTGCCAACTTTAAGCTCAAGTTTTGAAAGCCTGAGCGAATATACATAGAAGAAAAAAGGCATTTTCACAGTCATACTGCGAATGGTTTAAAGAAATGCAGAGCGAGAAGTAGAAAAATTATTTCGCTCCACTCTCATTCTGTTAAAAACATAATCTTTATCTTAATGCAGTAAGTTTTAAAACTTTTTCATAGTGCTGGGGATCAAACCGAGGGCCCGCGCACGCTAGGCAAGGGCTCTGCTGCTCTGCTCCGCCCTCTGTTAAATTCTGGAGCAGAAACAGCGCCGAGGACGGAGAGCAGGTGGGACCTGCGTCAGTCCGTGGTGTCAGCGGAATGGATCCTGTCTAAATCTCTGAGCATGTAATCAGCGCCCAGAGACCAACCCCAGAGAGGAAGATCCATACCCCAGAATGATGAAATTAGGGATCAGACAAAGATCTAATAACTAATGAACCACACTAAGAAAGTATTTCTCCATTAAGAGAGCAAGTCGATTTGGGGAGGAACCAAGGAACCAAGCAAGTTCACTACAGCTATGGGCAGTGTCCCACCTGCCTGTCTGCGAGCCTATCAGAGCCCTTTCTGCTCTCCAGCACCAGGGACCCGCTAGATAGCTCTGCATCTTATACCCATTCCCATCTCTATGCCCATTTTCTAGAGCCTTTGGGGCCCAGTGTCCTAATGTGGGCTGTGTTTCACTTCTGAGGCTGTGACCACAATGCCCTAAGCCACTGTGACTCGGCAGCACAGAAGGCTCCAGAGGTCTGTAACCGTTTCTATCTGATCCTAGAGGCCTACAAAGACAATGGCTTGCGGGCGGGAGCTCCACGTCTGAGAAGTCAAGATGCGACAGAATTGCTCTGGCTGGGACCCCAGCGGATTATTCACCATCAGGTGAAGCTGAACTCAAAGCAAATGGTTTGGGCTCCCTGCTGCACCCCTGGCCCTCGGGCACTGCATCACATAGTCAAACTTCCTTCTTGAAGTGAATGGGGAACCTACGGAGTTAAGGGCAACTTGGAGGTCAAAGCCAGTAAATGACCCAAGCCTTCTTACTTGTGTGTCACACGGACGGTAGTGGGTGGGCCCACAGCATTGCTGCTGTCAGCCAGCATCTCATCGCCGTGGCCACCGCCGGCAGCCTGGGGACCCCCCAAACCCTGGCGGCCTTCATCGTGACGCTTAGCAATGCTCCTCGGTTGCAACACTTGCAATTCTTCTGCTTCCAGGTTTATGTCGTATATTTCACCTTCAAACTCAACAGACAAGGACCGGCTCTGTCGGGTGTGGACAAACCTGGGCTTATACTCTGGAAGTAAGGGAAGATGAGTTAATTTAGATGACCTGGTGTGGTCAGGAGGGAACAAGATGGTCACCTGCCACAGTGAGGATTTCGGACAGGGGCAAGCAGCGCAGGCTGCCCTGCCGGGGGCCATCACCCACTGGACAACACCCCGGAATTCGTGGCAGGACAGGAGGCTCTTGTGCCAAGGGTGCCACTGCCCTGGTGATGGTGACTCACTTCTCTGGGCCTCAGCTCCTTCGCCTTCAAGCTGGGGCCAGGTGGGGTGGTCACTAAAATCCCTTTCATTGAAGGCAGGCTGTGAGAGTTTACATTCCATTCTCAACATGAACTACTAGGGCAGTTTTTTGAGCTAAAGTTTTGTTCCTAGTTACAATATTAATAACAATCCTTATTGAGCTTCAGCCATGCTGTATACCCTTTCTAATTCTTTCTGCACCACTACCTCAAAAGATAAGTCGTATGAAAAACACGTACATAAAAATCTGACTGTCAGACCAGGTTCATGAACTTGGTGTTATTGTCCTTCTTTTATGAGTAAAAAAGCTACAGTTTTGCATGGTCATGGAAGCTAGGACTAAGGAACTTTCAGACTAGTCTTGCCAGGCTTCAGACTGCTTTTTTTAAAAAGTGCAACTCTAGACACCTCCTTGTGCACACAGGGGAAGATCACTTTAAGACCAGTGGAATGCTGGGAATGCTCGCACCAGCCAAGCGACTCTATACCTGGCAGAGGGGGAGGAAGTCTGGACACAGGCCAGCGTGACCAAGAACACTGTCCAGTACTCACTGGTGCTAGATAAGAGCATTAACGTGCACACACTGCTCCTGCTTACGGATGTTACTTTGGCCCAGGGGAGGCACATTCATCAAGCCATATGGCTCTGGCATGTTGTCACATTAGGGAAAGAGGGACACAGAGGCCAGGGAATCAGAATGGTCCCCCTTGGAGACAGCACACTCCAGTTGTAGGGCCCTGCAGTGCCTAGATGCAGGAGCAGCCTCTGTGGGAGTGTGACTAGCATTCTCGGGATCTCCCTCCGGGTGGAGGAAGCGCCCCGCTTGCTCGCAAATACACAGTAGAAGCTAGACAACACTAAAGAACACACCTCTACTAAAAATACTGCAATACTATGTGGGACACACTGGAAAAGTTTTTTTTTTTTTTGGTACTGGGAATCAAACTTAGGACCTTGTGCTTGCCAGGCAGGCACTTGTGCTGCTGAGCTATAGCCCCAGCCCAAAAATTTTGTTTTTTTAAGAAAGTTATTTAGCTGGACATGGTAGCACGTGACTATAACCCTAGCTTTCTGGGAAGCTGAAGCAGAAAAATCACAAGCTTGAACCCAGACTGGGCAACTTAACAGCTCAACAAGACCCAGTCTCAAAATAAAAAAAATTGAAAAAGCTTGGGAAAATAGCTCAGTCTGGAGATTCTGGGTTCAATTCTTAGTGCTGACAGAAAAGAAAGAGAACAACAAAACAAAATAAAATAGAATAACAACAAAATGCACGGTTGAAAAAGTCCTAAATTTTTGTCTATGCTCAACATTGAAAAATCCACGTACTTTATGGTCAGTTCTTGGGAAGCGATGTCTAATTTTCCAGAAGAAAGAGGCCACCCCTGTTTTTAAGCTGAAATTTGATAATCTGCTTTTGTTCAAAGAGAGTGTGATGGGACTTTGTTCCATATTGATTTTAAATATGATATTCTTGTAGAAGTGACTTAAATCTGGTATTTTCTGCCAAGAAGAAAGAAAACTTCATAATTCAACAGCTCCTAGTCTTTTGGGTTATGGATTCCTTCATGAATTTGTTGAAAGTTATTGACTTTGAAAAAAACGTGCGTATGTACAAAGAATACACTCACAATTTCAGATAAGCATCCAGAACCCACTACCCTAGAGCCTTCTTGTTCAAAACAAGAAAACACTCATTCTAAGGACTTCCACTATTTTTCTAGATGGTATAATTTCTAAATCTTGAATGCAAAATTGAACTTAATGCATATTGCCTATTTCTAAGGTTTAGAAATCGGAATCGAGCTGCTTGCCACGTTGCACCACTAGATGGCACCAATCTCTCATTCTTCAGGGGAAGCTGTCCGCCTGTGAGCTTTCCTTACCTATAATCACAGGTTTCTTGTAGCTGCCTGGTAATTTTTATGAACAAAACGCTAGGCGGTGCACTTCACACTGAATTTGACTAGTCTGACCCTGTCTGTCAACAAGACCCAACCATCCAATAAAATTTTAAAACTACGTAGTGTCCCAATACAGAGATTAAACTATGTCACTTTTTAAAAAGTTAGTCCTTTTTGTCTTAAGGTAAAACACACACACACTGATACCTTGGGGTTTTCTTTTTTTTTAAAGCAACCTAAAGCAGACAAATCAGAACATTATCATGAAAGTAAAGTAAACCTGAGCCAAACCATACCTTTACCCTTTGAAAAAACTGAATAATTACTTTATAGCTCTTTGCTGTGTGCGTACGTCTTGCATGTTCATTCTGTGCTTAAGTAAAAATACTACAAAGCAAAATCTCACATTAGTCTTAGCCTTATTTCAAACAGAGCAGTTTTCTTCTAGCCAGAAAACTGTGCACTGGTAACATCTAACATGGATGAGGAGACCTTCCATCTCTCTCAGGCCTCGGCTGTTCCGAGATGGTCCCAGCAGGAGACCAGGCTTACTTGGCGCGCCCTGGTTTCTCAGGAACTGCCTCTGACTCTTCCTCTGGTTTCGGCTGGTGCGGTAGCCAGACCCTCGACAAGCACATCCCTTGTCCTTGTCGTGGAAGCCTCGAGGGTAGAGGCTGCGCGTGCTCTGCCGGGCCGTGAGCAGCTCACCAGGTCCTTTGCACTTGTGGATGCGGAGCTTGCCAGCTGTGTCCTCAATGCATTGCCACTTCTGCAAAAGCCGGCGAGAAAGCGGTTAACGGCTTCAAGGCAGATGTTATTTATTAAGGGCTGAAGCCCGAAGGCTTTCTTTTGAGAAGCACGGGCAATGCCATTAAGGAGAATAAATGAAGAAAGACAAGCTTTTAAGTGACCACGCAACAACTGCACTCTCAGTTCTGTTTCTTCACTGCAGGCAAAACACAAATGACAAGGAGACCACTGGAGATCAGAACTACCCCAGTGACACGAGAGCCGGAAACCGATACATGAATACTCAGCGTCCAGACTAAACAGTCTTGAAGGAAACATGGAAAAGCCCTTAGTCCACCAAGACACAGGCACAGCTGTCAGGGCTGCTCTCATCAGACCCCGCTTGCTCTGGCGCGACGAACTTGTCTGCTCTGTTCTCTGCTTCTGAATTTCTAACGTGAGCCGGGCAGAGCGGCACACGGGGAAGAACGAGAGTTTAACCATAGCTCCCGCCAACTATGGCTGCCCTAGATATTAGCACACTGGGAAGCTTGCCTTGGGCCTTATTCTTCTGGATGAGCACGCCTAGCAAGAGCCGGGAGGTGGGGCCCCTTCCCTGCAGGCCCCTGGGGGAGCACCGCTGGGATGCTGCTGTGGACACTGCAGGTTCACATCCCGACGACCGTGAGGGTGAACGTGACGCCTCACCAAGGCCGAGCGTCCCGAGGCTCCCTCAGTGTGAGCCCTGCTCAGAGGTCAGCCCTTCACCCCAGAAGGCATTTCGCAGGGCCCTCTGCACGCTGAAGACCTGGTCTCTCCTTCTACTTCGTTTTCTTCTTCTCATTTTTCTCCCTGATGCACCATGTGCGAGGCAGGAGTACCGGCGCCAACTCGAAGTTGACCACTTTAAGTGAACTGCAAGTTGACCACTACAGGTGAAGTGTGAGCGAGCCATAGGGTTATCAAACTTTCGTCTCTTTCCCCTGGTTCCATGTATGATCTCACCTGTGTACTACTCGGCACTGAGGGTTTGTTCTAAGTGCACATACGTCTGAACTGTGACCATTAGGTACTGGTCTTGTTATTTAGGTTAATAACTGTTTCTAAAAAGATATTCTTCCACAAATCATTTAAAAGACCTCCCATCCCTACATGGTGCTAATACCACAATTTGATTGCTAAGTGTCCTAATGGGAGGTCAAGCCTGACCAAGGATCCTGGACAGCTTTGTCAGCAGGTGAATGAAATTCGTGTACAAAATGTTACACAAATATTCCCACTGACCTAGACACAGAGCTGCTGCCCGCTTTGTGGTAAGGGAGTTGTATGTCTCAGTAAGTGCTGAACTGTAAGAGCTGCTCCTACTGTGTATAATTCCTAACTTCCACATATGTAGGCCTCGGTTCATGATTGTACTTTAACTCTCTACACTTGGAGTGTTCCTGAATTTTTTTCGGACCATGGTTAAGTCCCACCCTTCCTTTTTGGCTTGGCTAGAATGCTCAACATCTTCATCCAGGAAAGGAGGACCTCAAGAGACAAGATGACTCAATTAACGACTTCCCAAGCCACAGAAAGACAACACAAGGTAGTCTAAGGCCTAAGAAAGGATGTAACTAAAAAAAATGGAAAATCAACTTGCTTAGGTACAAGCAAGTTGGGTGACCTGAGTAACTCTCAACTTTGCTGGACTTCGGGTCGCAGTAGCTCCCCAGTGACTGTAATGTACAGCTGGGATTAAGAGCTAACACTTTCATTTGTCATTGGTTCCTAGTCCTCTATGACTGCAGCCCATGGTGAAGGCAAGAGGTGTACATGTAGGTCTAAGTAGCTCTGATGCATGAGTCTGAGAAAAATGTCATTTTCTATGGGTGTGACCTGTGCAAAGAAGAGCATGTCTAGAAATCTACTGCAACCAGGTCAGACAATTTGCCTAACAGATTTGCGCTGGGCAAAGGACTATAACCAGCACAGGGCACCTAGACTGCAGGATATGCGTTCCATGGAAGAGTAACCAGTCTTTACCACTAAAAGTTCCCTGGTAAGGGACTTGACACGTGGCTGAAAGCTGCACGTGGCCAGTCTCAAAGTTCTGCTACTTAATGTGGGACCACTGATTTGTGGGCCTGGGTGTGAAGCCCTCACAGATCCATCTGCCTAGCTAGACAACGTGCCATGAAATTCTCAGAGATCTCAGAAACCGGAAGACAACTCTGCCAGGAAGTAAGGTACTATATAGGGTTCTTGCTGGCCAAATAAATAACTTTTTGTAGCTCTAAAAGTTTTGGAATTACTGGTCTGGGTATGCCTGTATCTACCTTTATTTTTTTCTTTGAGACAGGGTCTCACTGTGTTGACCAAGCTGGTTTTGAGCTCCTGGGCTCAATTAATCCACCTGTCCCAGCCTCCTAAGAGGTTGAGGTTTTAGGTATGTGCTACCATGCCTTGGTAGATATTAATTTTAAAATCTTATGAGAGTAACAAAATTGCCTGTATTTTATAATCACTATGTATTACAAAATATTCTCTCCTTCTTTCTTTTCTTCTTCCTCTCACATAGCAGAGCCGACAGTACAAGTATATTCCTATAGAACACAAACATGTAGGCAGAACTTTAGTGACTTGGCCTGCTTGGAACCCAACGTGTAATTTCCCGTTAGCTAAATTCTCTGTTGATTTCCTGTGGGATAGAAACGAAGGGAAGGAGTGTTTCCTTCCTGAAGAGTATAAATCTAACCACAATGAAATGTCTGGCACTGTCTCTGAGAAGATGCATCCTACATAGACATACACACATGTACACAAGTATTTACACACACATATATGCTGCATACGCGGCAGATACAGTCACATCCGCATACGTACTTGGATAAAGCATGAGCCACTGATAAAAATGTCAAGGACTTTCTCTGCCAGGGAGCCTCTGAAAAAGTCACAGGCCTTTTTAGATAATGTAATTAGCTAGGGGCTTAGGAACCCTTCTATGTGGCAGGCATACTATGAATTTCAATGAAATATAATTACCACACATTTGCACAGTCATTTTAGTGCTCTGTATCATGGCCATTTTTATGATTATGCAATAAAACCTTGAAATAGCTACCGCTAAATTGATGATTGTACCGGAAGAGTTTATAGGTGGGGGCAGAAGAAGGAGGATTTTTAAAAGAATGACTCCAAACCTGTAAGCCATTTGCATGGTCAACGTAAGGAGAAGAGGAGAGGCTTTTGCTTCACAGAGAGCGGTGAGAGCGGCCGGAAGCCCTGCTCAGGTGACACCCACTGAGCAAAGGCGGAGCCAGCCCTGGACAGCGCTCTGCCCCAGGGCCCTCTGCAGAGCCAAACTGCTCCCCCGCTGGCTTTTTTCTACCTCTGGAAATTCACTAGTGAATCAGTTCACTGGCAGATCCGGCTGTCTGTCCCTTTCCTGACCATTTTCTCCTTCTGCCGGTTCCTTTCCTGCTTTCTGGGACTTCCTAATTTCGGTTCTCTTTTGCCTTTCTCATTTATCATTTCGCACCAATAATTCCGCATGTGTGCATTCCACAAGCGTTTCTGCACACCCGCTGTTGGCAAGATGCGAGGCACAGTTATTTAAAGAATTTCTCAGTTGTTACTTCATCTGCAGCCATTGCAGCTCCCCTGAAACTTGGAATTAGGGGCAAGGACGATGGCTCGTATTCTTGAGTTCTTCCCGAAGGTAGCTCAACACGCAATCACTCTGTGAGGTAATTATGCGGTAGCGCTTTTGATCGATCGTGTCTGCCTGCCTGTGAGCAGCACCTGATCGAGAAGAGAAGGCTGGTGATTCTGTTACAAGGATACGTGTGTGCAGCCGCTCCGTGGAGCAAGCCGAATGAGAAATATGCCGTACGCCTCTCCAAGCGTTCCATTCATTACCTCATCCCCTCCACCGCTGTCATCGCTATTTAGTGAACCCTTACTTCATGCCAGAAATTGGTATGAATTTATTCATTCAGTCCTTACGGATACCTAAAGTGCTGTCGTAAGTCATTAGGGAGACAGTGAAGGTTATCCATGTTCTGGCTTGGATTTGCGAAAGGTATTTTACAGCCATGTTGGAGTCTGGAAAATCGTGGACTTTTAAGCTAGAGAAGTTGGATTTGAATAGTGTCTGCTCTACCACACCGCTCAGCGCAGGGGAGCTACGTGACCTTGGCCTTGGCAGGGTCCTGGGCAGCAGAGACATTGCGGGGAGAACTCGGCCCACAGCAGGCACTCGGCCCATGCAGTTGTTACTCCTTTCCCTCACACACACTGGAACCAGAGCCAATGTAAATTTGATGAGAGGCAGATATTTTTAATGGAGATAAGGATTGGGTTGGGCATCTGAAAACCACAATTTTTTTTTTTTTTGCAGCTAACTATAGTCTTAAGCAAACTGCAAAATTTCTTTGTTCTTCCAGATCCCACATTTGGCAAATTAATTACTCTTCCTGGTCTCATGCATCTGTCGTGAAAATAAATTCTTAGTGACTCTGTAGTTCTGAGAAAAAGATACAGTGAATAATCCAGACCAAGACTCTCATAACTGACCTTAAAAATGTTTATCTAATCCCTGGGTAGCTTAGTATTTCCTGGTCGTAAAATGTACATAATAAGGTAATTATTTAATAGAGGAGGCTGAGGCTTTTTTTGTGGCGGTGATTTCTGAGATAGGGATCTAACTATATTGCCCAAATTGGTCTCAAACTCCTAGGCTCAAGCGATCCTCCTGCCTCAGCCTCCCCAGTGCTGATGCTACAGGAATGGGCCACCCGCACTCAGCAAGACTGTGACTTTGGGTCACACAGATCTCACACTTGTCACTTTTTTTGTTATCTTCGCAGCTGAGCTTTAGTCTCTCCATAGATAAAATGAATATGGTATCGATCACATAGAACAGTTTTCTCTGTAAAACGCCTATCCCAGGGTCAGAGGGTGGTGTAGCTCCATAAACACTAGGTAATCAGTGCAGCCATGACATCTTCGAATTGTGTGTATTCCACGAATTGGCTAAGGATGTCCCATGTTCTTTTTTTTTTTGGTACCAGGAATCGAACTCATGACCTCATGCTTGCCGGGCAGGTGCTGAGCCACTCAGCTACTGTCTCTGTCTGTCTGTCTGTCTATGTCTGCCTGTTTTCATGTGTAAGAAACAAGAAACTGGCTACAGCCTTTTCAGATGTACATTTTAATTAAAGCTTCATTACACACACCTCCTCCACAATTGTGTCTTCCATAGATTTGGTCGTAATGCACACCAGCTCATGCTCTCTGAAACAGAACAACTGCATAGTAATTTTGTGATGATCTGGTTACCCTTTATACCAATATCAGCATCATAAAGTATGATGCAGTACTTGCTCATGTATTTAAATTTTTACCTCAGTGTTAGAGAATGGGAAAAGATCATATAAATATTCCTGTCCAAAATCACTACTTAGCTCAAGCCATTGTCAGATTTTCTTCAAATGTGAAAGAGAATTATTTGTGCTGAGGAGACTTGCCCCTTGCGGAAGTGGGCTGGGATGGGCCAAGCAAGAGAGAGACTGTAAAAGGGAAGAAGCAGGAGAGAGAAATGTTTCTTCCTTTAAATGGTACCTTGGAAAATCATTTGTAAGAAAATCAATGTTGGAAAGTTGGAAACAATATACGACCTGTTCCCTTAAGGAAAAACCAAACAGGTTAACTGACCTTTGCCAGCAACTGATAATCAGGCACTGTTCCAGGTGTTAGAGTTAACATTTAACTCATAATACCTTATGGCAACTTTCGGCCATGGGTATTATGTCCACTTTGCAGATGAAGAAATTGAGGCACAGTAAAGTTAAGCAAACAGTGGGCTCAGGATGGAATCCCGAGGCACCTGGAGCAGGACCTTGAGATGCTGAGTGGTTTGAGGTGGGTCTTCAGCTGGGGTTCGGGTGAGGGGAGAGCATGAGGAGACGGAGGTGACAAGTGACACACAAACGAGATGGTGTGAGGGGCATGCTAGGAAACGGGGCATGGGCAGGGCAGGCCACTGGCAGGAGGTGGGAGGACACGGACTGCACATGAAACAGGGCAGCTCCACATTACAGAGTCCATGAGCAAAGTGTCTAACCTCACTCTTTGTCTCTGACTTGTTTAGAACAAACGCACAGGAGCAAAACGAACAAGCAGCTGCCCCCCTGCGCAGACCAGTCCTTCAGTGTGGTCTGGAGATGGCAGAAAGCACCGTTTAAAGGCCGAGTGGGCCACACTGCCAAGTGCAGAAACAACTCAGAGGCACTCAGTCCTTTTGGGTCTGCCCTCAGGATCGGGAGAGCTGTGTGTGTGTGTGTGTGTGTGTGTGTGTGTGTGTGTGTGTGTCTGTCTGTCTGTCTGTCTGTCTGTCTATGGGCCATGCTGTCATGCTGTGAGCTGGGGTGTGTGTGTGTGTGTGTGTGTGTGTGTGTGTGTGTCT